>WNGS01136290.1:25494-53548 GCA_020271785.1 Procambarus virginalis
CCGGATTCTTGGAACTCCATATTCATCAAGAACTGTAAAAAACCCTATCGCAGGCCCTTCACATTCTGTGAGACAAAGCCTAGATACTGGGCGTTATTCCCTGATATACTAAAAACAGCAGAGATAGCACCACTTCATAAAGGAGGAAATAAGGCAGAGGCAAAAAATTACAGACCGATAGCACTAACATCGCACATCATAAAAATTTTTGAGAGAGTGTAAGAAGTAGATCACAAAATACATGGAATCACGCATCTCCATAACCCCGGACAACATGGTTTCAGAACAGGGCGCTCTTGCCTGTTTCAGTTGCTGGACCACTATGATATGGCATTAGATGCTATGGAAGACAAACAAAACGCAGATGTAATTTACACAGATTTCGCAAAAGCTTTTGATAAATGTGACGATGGTGTTATTGCCCATAAAATGCGCTCAAAAGGAATTACCGGAAAAGTAGGCAGATGGATCTACAATTTCCTGACCAACAGAACCCAATGTGTAATAGTCAACAAAATAAAATCCAACCCGACAACCGTTAAGAGCTCAGTCCCCCCGGGTACTGTGCTTGCTCCAGTACTTTTTCTCATCCTCATATGGACATAGACAAGACACAACCTATAGCACTGTATCATCCTTTGCAGATGACACTAGGACTTCATGAGAGTAGGCAACATAGAGGACACGGCGAACCTCCAGTCAGATGTAGATCAGGTCTTTCTATGGGCTCAGAAAATAATATGGTGTTTAACGAAAAAAATTCTAGCTCATGCGCTATGGAAAAAATGAAAATATAAAAACGGAAACCCCGTACAAACTCAGGCAAATCATAACATAGACGAAAAGGCAATGTAAAGGATCTGGGTGTACTCATGTCGGAAGACCTTACCTTTAAAGAACACAATAAAGTAGCCGTCACAACTGCAAGAAAAATGACAGGTTGGATAACAAGAACTTTTCACACTAGAGATGCTATACCGATGATGACACTTTTCAAAACGCTTGTGCTCTCTAGAGTGGAGTACTGCTGCACAATGACAGCCCCTTTCACTGCTGGTGAAATTGCTGACCTGGAGAGCGTGCAGAGTCCTTTACTGCTAGAATCCACTCGGTAAAACATCTACTATTGGGACCGACTTAAGAGCCTAAATCTGTATTCCCTTGAGCGCAGGCGGGAGAGATACATAATAATTTACACGGGAAAATATTAGAGGGGCTGGTCCCAAACCTGCAAAACCTGCACATAGAAATAAAATCACATGAGACCAGAAGACATGGCAGGATGTGCAGAATACTCCGTTGAAAAGCAGAGGTGCAACTGGTACTCTGAGAGAGAACTCTATCAACATCAGAGGCCCGAGACTGTTCAACACGCTTCCACTACACATAAGGGAATAACTGGCAAACCCCTCACAGTGTTCAAGAGAGAACTGGATAAGCACCTACCAAAGGATACCTGATCAACCAGGCTGTGACTCATACGTCAGGCTGTAGCAGCCGCGTCCAACAGCCTGGTTGATCAGTCCAGCAACCAGGAGGCCTGGTCGATGACCGGGCCGCGGGGACGATAAGCCCCGGAAGCACCTCAAGGTATCCTCAAGGTAAGGTAAGGTACCTTGGCGTCACTGTCGGCTCTAAAAAGGAGAAGTAAGAGGAATTCAATCAACTTATAGGAACATACAAAGTCGACTCTGGGCACTGAAAGCTATGACCTGGAACGGACATGGAGCCTCTATTGCCGTGCTTAAAATGATGTACACAGCCTATGTGAGCTTCGTCATAGTCTATGCCGCACCAGTTTTGTGCGCCTACTCCCAAAGCGATATGAAAAAGGCTTGAAAGCATTCACAATGAAGCCATGATCATCATTCTTGGAGTTCCAAGAACTGCCAAAACGTCTAATCTACGAGAGGAGTTGTCCCTCCAGTGTTAAAAGCAGAATTAAAGAGGTGAATGCTAAGCTTGCAATTAATTAAGATAGCCAGAGATCCCCGTTACAATTGATATTGCTAAGAAAAAAACTGAGTTCTGTGATGCTTACCTTTCAGGGGGAAACAGGAGTGGCAAAAATGGCATCACTGCTACCTCAAAGAACTTCACCTGCTTGAGCAAGCCCGTAGAGCTCATGCTTGTAGAGAGTGGTTACCTCCCTGGGAGGATGACTTGCAAGATTATCATCAATGAAATGACAACGAAAAAAATCCAACATGATACCAGAAGAAATGAGGCAAGTATCAATGAAACAAGTATCTCGAGGAGAAATTTATAAAGAAGCCGGAGGTGAACTAGATCAAATCTACACTGACGGGCCATCTAACCCTGTCAACTGCAGGGGTGGTGCAGCATACAACTGGTAATAAACAGTCTCCGTGGTGTAGTGGTAAGACGCTCGCCTGGCGATTCCGCGCGCTCTATGTCATGGGTTCGTATCCTGGCCGGGGAGGATTTTACTGGGGCGCAATTCCTTAACTGTAGCCTCTGTTTAACGCAACAGTAAAATGTGTACTTGGATGAAAAACGATTCTTCGCGGCAGGGGATCGGTATTCCAGGACCTGCCCGAAACGCTACGCGTGCTAGTGGCTGTACAAGAATGTAACAACTCTCTGTATATATCTCCAAAAATAATTAAGGATAATGTTTTCCAACCGCAGAAATGAAGAAAAAACCGCGTATTGAGAACTATGCCTCTTCAACGCAAGCAGAGCTAACTGCCATTGTTATGGCGTTTAAGTTTCTCGAACGGAACACTAATGGTGCAGTGATTTGCACCGATTCAAAAGCAGTGTAGCGAGTAATCCTTATATTCGCCTCCCTCATTATCTCATTATCTTCATCGCATAACTAATTACAGAAGCTACAATCCTTTCCCCAATTACAGGTAATACTCTCCTCACCTTGTTGGAGGTGTAATCACCATATAAGCACGATTTGATGAATAGAAAAACCGCAACTGCACCCGTCACGCAGGGTGCAGTTGCACCTCCACAGATCTCCAGTATCATCTATTGATACTGGATATGGCTCAAAAGGGCCACCACCTTACGGGCTATTCATGCCCGTGCCACCTTTTGGGTGGCTTAATCTTCATCAATCAATCGAATAGAAAACACCATTTGGTCACCATTTGGTTCCGGGAGACATCTCCTGTCATGCAGGTGCAGTTGCGCCTCCACACGATCTCCAGGATCATCTTTTGATACTGGTAATGGCTCAAAAGGGCCACCACCACTTACGGGCTATTCATGCCGTGCCACCTCTTGGGTGGCTTAATCTTTATCAATCAATCAATCTAGCGGCGGGGACACCATTTGGTCACCATTTGGTCCGGGAGACATCTCCCGTCGCGCAGGATGCAGTTGCGCCTCCACAAGATCTCCAGTATCATCTTTTGATACTGGTAATGGCTCAAAAGGGCCACCACTTACGGGCTATATTCATGCCCGTGCCACCTCTTGGGTGGCTTAATCTTCATCAATCAATCGAAATAGAAAACAGACGGGAGGCATCTCCCGTCACGCAGGGTGCAGTCCGACCTCCACAGATCTCCAGTATCAGCTATTGATACTGGTAATGGCACACAAGGGCTACCACTTTACGGGCTAATCATGCCCGTAAGGCCACCTTTGGGTGGCTTAATCTTCATCAATCGAATAGAAAACAGACCATTTGGTCACCATTTGGTCCGGGAGACATCTCCCGTCACGACATCTCCCGTCGCACCTCCACAGATCTCCAGTATCATCTCTCGATACTGTAAT
Organism: Procambarus virginalis; assembly: GCA_020271785.1. Classification (NCBI taxonomy): domain Eukaryota; kingdom Metazoa; phylum Arthropoda; class Malacostraca; order Decapoda; family Cambaridae; genus Procambarus; species Procambarus virginalis. The sequence goes on from WNGS01136290.1 coordinate 29,254, forward strand.
GGCTCATAAGGGCCACCCACTTACCGGGCTATTCATGCCCGTGCCACCTCTTGGGTGGCTTAATCTTTAACAACAACAACAACGAATAGAAAACAGTACAATCTCCAGTCAAGAATGTCAGTACTTGGCGTGGGCAGTTCTAATCGACCCAAGACGCTACAGCTTTCGACGCAGAGCAGACTACGACCGCATCCAGCTACAACGCTCTCGCTCCCCGAGTTCAGGCACTCGCAATTCCCAATCGAGCCGCCACGCTCTCCCGCAGAGAGCTCCCACGACTCCGGCCTCACTCAGCTCTCTGCTCTGCTCCAGGCTTCGTCTCAACGTCTACGACACTGCTGTATCCAGGACTACTAAATAAATATGAAACTCACTAAACAATGTGTATCTAATCAACCCAACAACGTAACATAACCGTACGTTACAGCAGCACTGCAAAGCTTAAGTAAAAATCGGACAGAAAAATCTTGCAATAGTCGCTGAAATCAAGAGAGCTAGCTGTGAGAGTACTTAGCAATCAGGGAAGAGTCATTAAGTTTCTGAGGATCCCCTCCCATGTGGAATATGACCACTGTATTAAAAAGGAAAGCGGAGGATTTTCTGATAACAGAAAAAAAGACATTTGCACAGCGCGATCTGCAGGCACTGTGTGAGCAGAGCAAAGGGGACCTATATATAGGGGGGAAGAGAGGTTATGCGCTCTCTCCTGCTCCCGCCACGCACGCTTCGCACGTAACAGCTCCACTCTTCACGCAACGACACGTGGACCAATCGTCTGTACTGTAGTTAAAGTCTGCTTATGCTGTGTTCTCGGGACTTATAGGTGGATGTATAAATGCAACATTATGTTTAAAGTCATCTTGTATGTATGTTTGTACTTTTACCTGAATAATAAATTGAAATTTTTAATCTGTAAGGTAATGTGTACCTTGTTTGAAGTAAATTATAATTATTATTATTATAATTATGCGAGGTAAACAAGTGTATGAAAAAAATCACGTTAGTAAAATATTCCCAATATTATATTAGTACTACTAATATGAAAACGAAAAAATGTAAATTAAGGAGGTTAGACTAGTTACTAGTTACAATAAAAAAAGGACCAGGTCCGCCTGTGTTGGCACGGCTGCTACGGGCCGCTCACTCACGGTCGCGATCCCACTACTGCTTGACAAGGATGCTTTTGGCTGCTCGGTTTCCCCCCTGGCCCGATTCACACCTCCTTAGACAACCTGGACGCCCTTGACTCCCCAAGGGTGGCCATACTGATGCCGAGCTCAGTGCGGACGCCCACTCAACATGGGTAGTCCCGCACCAGTGGTCCTCACCGCAAACCGTCCACTGGCCCAAGCTTCCGAGTCGCCGGATTACAGGGATGCCCCACCATCCCCAGCCGATATTGCAGGAGAGAAATAGCGATCCACAGTTACTCAATGGACAGGAAGGGAGCAGCAAGCTTCATTATGTGTTTTGTTCTGTTACATTTTTCATTATGACCCTTAACCTTAATGGTTTTATTTTTCTACAAATAGTTTTGTAGAAAAATTTTTTCCGCCGTTTTGCTGCATAACGTCATTTTCTGAGGGTTGGAAGACAAGCGTGCTCAGATTGGTTACTTGTTTATTTTATAATGGTAATAATAAATATATAATAAATTAATAAATGATAAATTAATAAATATAATTAATTATTATTATTATATAATAAATAATAATACTAAACAAATAGTATAATGATAAGCAATTATTTTTAATGAATCAAATAGCTAAATAGGGTGAATGATAAATTAATTATTGCCTAGTGCATAACAATAAAGTATTAAAGAATAATTAAAATTAAAAAGTACCTGATTTCATCTTCTTAGTTTCCTACACTGAGCTTAAATTTGCTCTGTACCTAGTGTTACCCAATCTCCGAATCTCCTTATTTTTATGTATTTAACCCTACCAACCTTATCATTGTGTTCATTGCTGTCTTCTTCTTTTATGTGCTAGCCATATGCTGTTTTGTGCCTACCAATTTTTGTCAACTACCATTCAAGCTGTCATTGCAATCAATCTTAGCTGCCTATGTGCTTTAATACACCGTACCTACAATTTTCTCTAATTTTTTTCTTGCCATATATCATAAGAACATAAGAACAAAGGTAACTGCAGAAGGCCTATTGGCCCCTACGAGGCAGCTCTTATTTATAACCACCCCATCCCACTCATATATATGTCCAACCCATGCTTGAAACAATCGAGGGACCCCACCTAAGAACATAAGAACAAAGGTAACTGCAGAAGGCCTATTGGCCCATACGAGGCAGCTCCTATTTATAACCACCAATCCCACTCATATACATGTCCAACCCGCGCTTGAAACAATCGAGGGACCCCACCTCCACAATGTTACGCGGCAATTGGTTCCACAAATCAACAACCCAGAATCAAATCCAAATAAATTCAAAACAACCCAAATAAATCAAATACTGAACCTGTATTTACCCAAGTCTTTCCTTAATCTAAACTTATCCAATTTATACCCATTGTTTCGCGTTCTGTCCTGTGTTGATACTTTTATACCCTTTTAATATCCCCTTTGTTGTGCCCATTCATCCACCTGTAAACCTCTATCATGTCACCCCTAACTCTTCGCCTTTCCAATGAATGCAACTTAAGCTTTGTTGATCTTTCTTCATATGAAAGATTTCTAATTTGGGAATTAACTTAGTCATCCTACGCTGGACACGTTCAAGTGAATTTATATCCATTCTATAATATGGCGACCAAAACTGAACTGCATAATCTAAATGGGGCCTAACCAGAACAATATATAGCTTGAGAACCACACCAGGTGTCTTGTTACTTACGCTGCGATTAATAAATCCGAGTGTCCTATTGCCTTATTACGAACATTTATGCATTGATCCTTTTGTTTTAAATTCTTACTAATTATAACTCCCAGATCCCTTTCGCAATCCGACTTCGCAATCTAAATACCATCTAGCTCGTATCTTGTAACTCTATCATCATTACCTAGCCTAGCCTCAGAACTTTACATTTATCAGCATTAAACTGCATCTGCCAGTCCTTTGACCATTTCAAAACCCTATCTAGATCAACTTGAAGTGATAGGCCTGGTGCAGAGTGCATAGGCATACTGTTTATGGCTTCTTCAAAATCCAGTGGGGATAAGGTGACGTCTGATATATGATTTGATGTTGGTATCATATCCATGAAAAATTCATTTGGGTTATCGATCTTTAGTGCGTTTAATGGCTCGCTGAAGACAGAGTTGTACTGCTTCCTCAGTAGCTCGCTCACATCTTTGTAACGAGTCGTGATACACATAATCGTGATTAGGCAAATATTACCAGACTTAGTTCTAGGTAATGGGCCAACACAGTCCATTACCAGATGAGAAAATGTTTCCTCCGGCATGACAATAGGCCTTAGAGGAGCTTTAGGTGGAGTCTGGTTTGGTTCCCAACAAATTGACAAGCGATACATTTGTTTATTTATTTATTTATTTATATACAAGAAGGTACATTGGGTTTGTGAGAATACATTGAATAGGACAGTATTACAATCTTGTAAAGCCACTAGTACGCGCAGCGTTTCGGGCAGGTCCTTAATCTAACAGATAATTTTAAGTAGGTAAGTTCTATCAGTTAGTTAGTTTAGTTCATTTATTATGCACCCCATACCCATCTTGTGGGCGGTAGTGGAAAGGGTTACAGAGGCACATAATGGGCTCAGGGACTGAACCCCACAATTCATTTAGCTAAGCAAGTTACAATTTTGATGAGCTAGTTACAAAATTCAATATAAGTCGTCACATCAACAATGGGTTCGAGATCGACCTCAAGTACAGGTTCTAAATTAAGCAACTGACATATGTGGAGAGCTAGTGTCAAAATTTATATGTTTGTCCTGCACACCGCCTCCCATCCAGTGGACAGCGGTGGATAGGTTACAATCACTCAGTTACTACCTACAGTTAGCAAACTGGGGATATTTGGCTAAAATTTCTGGTAGCAGATCATTTTGAATGAAATATTTACACATCGCTGGAACATTGGTTATAGAATTGTCTCTAAATTCACGTATCTTTTCGCACTCCATCACATAGTGACGGAGGGTGTGCGAATAATTTTGTTGACACAGTTTACATTTTGTCAGGTCTACATCGGCAGATAATGAGAATTCCCAGAGATACTTGTAACCGAGTCTAAGCCGAGCAGCAGTAACATCTAGAAGTCTGCTGATTTTATTGGATGATCCATAGATGTGTGGCTCCTCTTGCATGATAGTATGATGATAGATGGAATTACTGGTGTCAATTTCACTTTGCCTCAGATCTACAAGATCTTGTTGAAGTTCTCGGTGTACTGCTGCTCTCAGATTGCTCATTGACAATCCAAGGTTACACTCAACGGCTCCTTTAAAGGCAGATTCTTTGGCTAACTTATCAGCTCTATCATGCATTCGGAGGCCAACATGAGATGGAGACCACATGAAATGGACTCTGTTACCATCCTTAATAATTTTGTTGTATTTGTGTCTAGCTTCGGACACGAGCATGTTACAGTTATGTCTTAAAGAGTTGAGAGCATTTAAGGATGATAAGGAGTCACTTACAATTAATGTATCAAGTTTGGAGACTTGTACACATTTCAGTGCAAGGATCAAGGCAAATAGTTCGGTCTGAAGGGTAGAGGCCCAATTGTTTATACAGACTCCCCACTCAAAGTACAAGCCATCGCCCATTGTCAGAACAACTGCACTTCCAGCTGCACCCGTGGTGCGGTGTAGGGAACCATCAGTGTATATGATTTGAGAGAGAGAATGCTCTGTGGACAGAGCATCAATATGGCTTAAGGCGTTGAGCTTTGCCTCAAGACGAAGCTTGGGCTTATCTCTAATTTGCTTCTTGGGTGGAAAGGGAGGGATTAAAACTGGAAAGGGTGTAACCTCCCACGGTGCAGGAAAGTGCCGTTGTTGTTTCTCTTGGTACAAATCATGAACCCCATACATTCTGAGTTGAGTTCCAGTTTTTGTTATCCATTTGGAACAATGCTGATCTTCAATAAAGTAAGTCTGGAGGGCTTCTGTGCAAGGATTAGGATGAGTTAGCCTAAGCATTTTTATACCAATTTGACAGTTAATTTCAGTAACACGATCAACAACGCTCAGAATATTAAGTTCCTTTGAATTGATAAATGATAACAAATACATTGCAAGAGAAAAATGAGATGAGAGAGCTTTGTAAGTATATTAAAGTACATTGTTATATTAGCTCTGATTGATTACATTGACAGCTTAATTGGTAATTGTAGTAAAAGTGTTATTGTATTATTGTACCCGGATGGATGCTCGCTTGACTGTTTTGTTTGGATGCTCGCTTGACTGTTTTGTTGTCAGATCAGCTGTGTCGTGCCTGTGTACAGGTTAGCTTTGTGTTCACTCCTAGTTAATTTCTATTTGTTCTAGCGTTAGTCATGTGTACTTTGCTTATTATATTATATATCTTAAGTGTGGGAGTATGTCTCCCAAGATGCTCCCACAGCTGACTTGAATGGCATTGCAGTGCACAGTGCACTGATCTTCGTGCACAAAGCCTATCTGTCTTAATCCTGGATAGTGACCTAGCATGTTGGGTATCTCCAGAATGCCCACTTAACCAGGAACACTGTTAAAATACGTAGGCCGCCGTATGTCTAGGTAGGAAGTAGATACAGGGAGCTTAAGCATACTTGCTACCAAAGGGTCAGTGAGTACATGGCTGGTGCCCGCTGAGACAGAGGGGAAGGCGCCAGCAGCGTCTGACCTCTGGGGTCAACCGGCGCGATGTTGGAAAACAGCTATGACGTGTTCATGACGTCACTCCTGCTACTGCTCATCGAACGAGCTAATATGATTGGTTCCCGCTCATTTGCTGCAATGCTATTGGTCAAATTGTAACTCCTTTTGTTTTGTGTGCCACGAGATGCCCGGCACCCTTGCAAACTCATTCACGTGAGAGAGACCATACGAAGAGGACGTGTTCTGTTCTACCGGCCAATAGACTGATCACCGTCTATCCCTCACCGTCAAGTTAACTCAGCGTCTTTGCGATATACCACACACTCGCCAGAATCACGAGTGGGAATATATTGTTTAGAAGCCTAAAGTGACAAATCTCCAGAGCGAAACAGACTGGTATCAGGTAACCCCTGGTGACAAAGATCGTCGTGAGTGACCTAGAGTGAACTAAGGCAGTGCCGCCGCCTAAGTAATCTGTGTGTGACATTACCACAGTGTACAGTGTAGTGCATGGTACCGCCACTCATCCTGAGCGTGTACCTCAGTACCTCGCGCCCGCCGCCGCCCTCACTCCTACGTGACGTCACCACCTTAGCACCGTCAGTGCCAGTGTGTGCGCGTGTGTCTGTCTGTTAAGCATACAGCACGCCCTACTCACGAAATCATCTCAAGATACTGCGAGTACCCTCCGTGTCTACGAGCGAAACCAGCTATCAGGCCACCTACGAGTGCTTGTATAAACGAGTCTGAGTGAGTGCGTAAGGAAAGGTACCTTATCTGTAAGTACAAGATCTTGTCATTGTTTTATTGTGTCTGTGTTGATCTGAGGGATCAACCACAGTTCTCACCTTCTTATACCTGTCGCAGGTTATAGGTGAATCGACGGTGAATGCGTGTTTATCTGTGTGGTATCACAGCATTTCACTCGTCTGTGGATGTGAGCTTCACATACACCACACATTTAGTTATTGTGTGATTATTATTGTGTTTATTGCATATCATCATTACCGAGTATCCGGTTGGAACTCTTGTGATCCCTTTGCATACCGGCAGTTAGGTTGCCGTGTTAATGATTGGCTGTCAACTGTGTTAAGTTAGGTGTTTCTCCACGAGTGGATACGAGTCGATTAGCCAGACGTCAAGAGTCTCGCTAATGCAACCATAGCTTTGCTGACGCCAATCGAAAGTAAATCAAGCACCCTGTGTATTAGTGGTTAAGTTAGTAAATAAACTACTGTTAAGCTTTATGCGGTGTTTCCGTTGAACCACTTCTGAATACTGCCAATATTACTCCAGCCTTCAGCTCTAAGTGTCTTCAACACCGAGTTGCCTGTAAGTCACTAAACTATAAATTTGATGAGGACCCTAGGAGTCCCTTAAAGTGTTACATCATTGAGGAGATTCCAACGACCAACGTGGAGCAGGACCAGGTGAGGCTAGTCTGAGAAGAGACCCACAAGGACTCTAACTCGACCTTGCTCCCAGGCCCTGTACGGTTGCTCTCGTATTTTCTATTTTGCTAATTCCGACAGCTTCGTGAAGCGTCTGCCACATGTACATTGGCGACGTACGCATTGCAGTCGTGACAGCAAAAAAAAGAAAAACCCCCACATCTGGCGCCCAACGTGTTAGGCTTAGTTGGAACCTATGAGCTAGGTTATACAGTAAAATTTCGCACTTAAATTTTCCCTGAAAATTCAAAAGTGACGAGCAGTATTCAGAGGATGTTTAACACCCTGTTAGGTACACACACCACCAGTATGTCTGAGTGTGTAGAGTACAAACAGCGCTACCTGCATCTTCACTTGGCCTTGACCGCTCGTAGACCTGACGACTACGGCACTCTTACTGAACAAAAGTGTAAGGAACGAGTGGAACAGCACATGAGGGCCGTGGAAGAGGTGATGCTACAAGCACACATGCAGGGTAGTGCTGAGGTGGCGTGCACGAGTCTCATCACACTGGATGAAGCTATCGGTGGTGAGACCCCAGTGAGAGATAACACAGTGGGAGAGACCCCAGTGAGAGACGACTTGGAGGTAGAGACCCCTGTGGGTGACGTCACCGAGAATGATGTCACTAGAATCACGCGCGCTGCGGAAGAAAACGGAGTCACGCGGGAATCTAACCCTTGCAATACTCCGTTGGGGGGATTCTATGGGGAAGAATCTCGGCCCAAAAGGTCCTTGTGGACGACACCAACTCAAAGAGTAGGTATTACAGGCTCGCAATTATTCACCTTAGAGGAATACCGTAACCAAGTTAGGGAGTTGGGATTCGAAGGGAATAAAGTAGCAGAGCAAGCTATGAAACTCTGGACTGATCAGCAGGACAGAGAAAGTAAACTGTGGACTGATCAGCAAGAGAGAGAAAACAAACGCTGGACTGATCAGCAGAACCGAGAAAGTACTGAACGCATAGCTCGCATGCAGTTGCAAGTAAGGCAGGATGACCAGACAAGTGGTCGTTCAACGGAGACTAACGTTGAACAAGGTAAGACTGTCAAACTACCTAAACTAGCTAACTTTGATGAGAGGGACGACTCGATGGATGCATACATCAAGCGTTTCGAAGGTCACGCCGCTGATTGCGGGTGGGAAAGATCAAAGTGGGCACTCGCTCTTAGTGCATTGTTAAAGGGTAGGGCATTAACTATCTACCACAGTCTGGGTCCGCACCAGCGCGGAGATTACGAGGCATTGACAACAGCGCTGCTGAACGGTTTTGGCATAACTGCAGACCGGATGCTAGAGAATTTCCGTAGGGCTCAATTGCAAAAAGGTGAGACATATGTGCTCATGTTACAGCGGTTAGAATCGAGTCTAAACCGTTACTGTGAACTCATGGAGACTGCTCCTGGGAGCATGGAGTTCTATCAACTGATGATTCGTGAACAGTTCTTAGAAGCATGCGAATCGTCTCTGCGTGTCAAGCTCAAAGAGCAAGAAATTGTGTCAAATCTGTCTATGGCCAAGCAAGCTGATCTGTGGGCTGGGGCCAGGAGACAGGTGAAAGGGGTGAAGCCGCACGAGAAGCATCATGCTACAGGTATTGGCGATAGAGCTAAGCTTAAGACTGGTGTGTCGGGGGAGCAGGGAAACTCCTCCAACAAGCATGTGCACAAGTGCTACACCTGTGGTAAGCCAGGTCATCGTGCAGCTGATTGCAAGGTAAAACCGAAATCAGGTTACATAGCAGGTGTGAGCTCAAGTGGTAAGAAACATCCCAACGTTGGAAAGGATCCACTAGCTTGGACCCTTGAGGTGGTGGACGGAAATGTTAACGGAAAATCGGCGAAAATCTTCCGTGACAAAGGCGCCACTACTCACATGGTAAGAAAGAGCCTAGTACAGCCAGGATCTGAGACAGGTAGACATGTCTATGTCAAATTCCCAAATGGCTATACTAAAGAGATGGTGGAGGTGTATGTGTGGGTCGACACACCTTACATCAAAGGTAAAATCCGTGCCGTTCAACAGGAACGTGCTGTATATGGACTTTTATTGGGAAATGTTCCGGGAGTCTCTGATTGCCCGAGTCCGCCCTCAAAGAAAACGGGGGAGAGTAAGGCGCGCAGCTGCCGTCAGTCAGCTGATGCCAAGGACGACTCGACTGGGGATGACGTCACAGGGAGTGACCACACAGGGAGTGACCACACCCTCACCCAGTCGAAGTATAAGGGAGAGAAAGCAAAAGAACACATGCTCCAACGCTACGAGGACCCTCCTGCAGATGGATCCAACAAGCCGAAGAAGCATGTAAGACGTAAAAACAGGAGAGGACCGCAGGGCTCGACATCGACAGGGCCGATCGACCACCCTCTGCTCTCAGCAACGATCGCCGGTGTCTCAGTGATAACCGCCGACGAGGAGGAAGGTCAGCCAGGTCTCTTCAATCAACAGCAGCAGGAGACACACCGAGATGTTAAGGTTGATGATCAGCTGTCTGAAGATCAAGTCGACCAGGTTACTCGACTGGTAGCAGAGTACAAGGAGGTACTCTCTGACGTCACTAAGGTAGCAAAAGTAGAGGGTTACCGCATACCTTTGCTAGAGCAGCAAGCGGTACGAACAAAACCATATCCTGTTCCTCATCACCTTGTACCACAGGTGAGAGAAGAACTGGCATCTATGATTAATGCGGGAGTAATAGAGAAGTCGACCTCACCATACTCAAGCCCGATGGTGTTAGTGAAGAAGCCTGGGGGAGGTGTGCGCATCTGCCTCGACTTCAGGAAGTTGAACTCCATCATAGAGTTTGATGCTGAACCGATGTTCAATCAAAATGAGATCTTCTCGAGGTTAGCTTCCAGTTGCTATTTCTCCAAGCTTGATCTGACAAAAGGATTTTGGCAGATTCCATTACATGAAGACAGTAAGCGCTGCACTGCCTTCATGACAAGCGAAGGTCTCTTCCAGTTCACAGTTCTTCCGTTTGGACTGGTGAACGCCCCAGCCGTGTTCAACAGAACTATGCGCAAGGTCTTGGGGGGAATTACTGGAGTAGAAGTGTTCGTGGACGATGTGCTCATCCACTCTGCTACGTGGGAAGAACATCTGACCTTGCTAAGGCAGGTGTTGGCAAGACTACAAGAAGTAGGAATGGTTGCAAAACCCACTAAGTGTGAGTTGGGGTGCAAGGAGGTCAGGTACCTTGGTCACGTGATAGGGGGAGGGTTCACCAGGCCGCTGCCTGAGAAGATCACCAAGATCAGTGAAGCCGCTCCACCCGCCACCAAGACTCAGGTTAAGTCATTCCTGGGACTGGCAGGGTACTACAGAACTTTCATTCCTAATTTCACGTCTGTAGCAACTCCGCTAACTGATCTCACCAAGAAGATGTTGAAGAGAATGTGCATCGAACAGCCTCGGGAGTGGCCCAGGTATATCAACCCTTTGTTGTTTGCCTACAGGGAGGTGCCACAGGCTAGCACAGGGTTCTCACCCTTCGAGCTTTTGTACGGTCGCACAGTTAAAGGCCCTCTGCAGGTACTGAGGAACCTGTGGGAAGGCGATGACTGTACCCCTGAAACCAAGACGACGTACGAGTACGTCATCGATCTACGGGAACGGCTGGAGAACACCTGTCAGCTGGCCCGAGAACAGCTAGCAAAAGCAAAGGAGTACCAGAAGCAAACATACGACAAAAAAGCAAAAGAACGCAAGTTCAGTGTAGGTGACAAGGTACTTTTGTTACTTCCCACCAGCAGGAACAAGCTCTTGCTGCAGTGGAAGGGCCCATTCACGGTAGTGGAGTGCTCGCACTCGTTAAACTACGTGCTCGACGTCGATGGTGCCAGGAAGAAGTACCACGTCAACATGCTCAAACGCTACGAGGCCCCTCCTGTAGATGTATCAACAAAGCCGAAGAAGCATGTAAGACGAAAAAACAGGAGAGGACCACGGGCCTCGACATCGACAGAGCTGATCGACAACCCACTGCTCTCAGCCGTAGGTGCTGACTGGTTGAGTAGGTCAGGGGTGATTAACGAGACGTCGAACGAGGGCGACATGAGCGAGGAAACGCAACGCGCATCACCGGACACTGGTTCCCAGTGTGTGTCTGATGTTTCAGGCATGACACAGGTGGAGAGAGGCAGTGGACAGACCAGCGCCACTCAGGGTTTCGAGGCGTTGAGCCGACCCAGACCTGGAGCTACGTCCAACCACAGTGCCTGCTCAAGACCTGAACAGATAGCCACATGTGATCCGGTGACTGAAGAAATTCCTCACTTACCAGAAGAGAATAGTCTAGACGAGGCCCCGCCTCGCCTAGCTGTATAGAAAACGGGGTCCGCTGGACCCGGCCGCGCAAAGTGCACTCAGTTTGTGCACGTTGTGTGCACGTTGTCAGCAGTTTGAGTTTGAACGAGCGCCACGCTGTGGAGCTCGATCTTTGTTGGGGGGTGATGTGGGAGTATGTCTCCCAAGATGCTCCCACAGCTGACTTGAATGGCATTGCAGTGCACAGTGCACTGATCTTCGTGCACAAAGCCTATCTCTCTTAATCCTGGATAGTGACCTAGCATGTTGGGTATCTCCAGAATGCCCACTTAACCAGGAACACTGTTAAAATACGTAGGCCGCCGTATGTCTAGGCAGGAAGTAGATACAGGGAGCTAAGCATACTTGCTACCAAAGGGTCAGTGAGTACATGGCTGGTGCCCGCTGAGACAGAGGGGAAGGCGCCAGCAGCGTCTGACCTCTGGGGTCAACCGGCGCGATGTTGGAATAACAGCTATGACGTGTTCATGACGTCACTCCTGCTACTGCTCATCGAACGAGCTAATATGATTGGTTCCCGCTCATTTGCTGCAATGCTATTGGTCAAATTGTAACTCCTTTTGTGTTGTGTGCCACGAGATGCCCGGCACCCTTGCAAACTCATTCACGTGAGAGAGACCATACGAAGAGGACGTGTTCTGTTCTACCGGCCAATAGACTGATCACCGTCTATCCCTCACCGTCAAGTTAACTCAGCGTCTTTGCGATATACCACACACTCGCCAGAATCACGAGTGGGAATATATTGTTTAGAAGCCTAAAGTGACAAATCTCCAGAGCGAAACAGACTGGTATCAGGTAACCCCTGGTGACAAAGATCGTCGTGAGTGACCTAGAGTGAACTAAGGCAGTGCCGCCGCCTAAGTAATCTGTGTGTGACATTACCACAGTGTACAGTGTAGTGCATGGTACCGCCACTCATCCTGAGCGTGTACCTCAGTACCTCGCGCCCGCCGCCGCCCTCACTCCTACGTGACGTCACCACCTTAGCACCGTCAGTGCCAGTGTGTGCGCGTGTGTCTGTCTGTTAAGCATACAGCACGCCCTACTCACGAAATCATCTCAAGATACTGCGAGTACCCTCCGTGTCTACGAGCGAAACCAGCTATCAGGCCACCTACGAGTGCTTGTATAAACGAGTCTGAGTGAGTGCGTAAGGAAAGGTACCTTATCTGTAAGTACAAGATCTTGTCATTGTTTTATTGTGTCTGTGTTGATCTGAGGGATCAACCACAGTTCTCACCTTCTTATACCTGTCGCAGGTTATAGGTAAATCGACGGTGAATGCGTGTTTATCTGTGTGGTATCACAGCATTTCACTCGTCTGTGGATGTGAGCTTCACATACACCACACATTTAGTTATTGTGTGATTATTATTGTGTTTATTGCATATCATCATTACCGAGTATCCGGTTGGAACTCTTGTGATCCCTTTGCATACCGGCAGTTAGGTTGCCGTGTTAATGATTGGCTGTCAACTGTGTTAAGTTAGGTGTTTCTCCACGAGTGGATACGAGTCGATTAGCCAGACGTCAAGAGTCTCGCTAATGCAACCATAGCTTTGCTGACGCCAATCGAAAGTAAATCAAGCACCCTGTGTATTAGTGGTTAAGTTAGTAAATAAACTACTGTTAAGCTTTATGCGGTGTTTCGTTGAACCACTTCTGAATACTGCCAATATTACTCCAGCCTTCAGCTCTAAGTGTCTTCAACACCGAGTTGCCTGTAAGTCACTAAACTATAAATTTGATGAGGACCCTAGGAGTCCCTTAAAGTGTTACATCATTGAGGAGATTCCAACGACCAACGTGGAGCAGGACCAGGTGAGGCTAGTCTGAGAAGAGACCCACAAGGACTCTAACTCGACCTTGCTCCCAGGCCCTGTACGGTTGCTCTCGTATTTTCTATTTTGCTAATTCCGACAGCTTCGTGAAGCGTCTGCCACATGTACATTGGCGACGTACGCATTGCAGTCGTGACGGCAAAAAAAGAAAAACATTCCACATATTATATATCTTAAGCACTGTTAGTCTTTATAAGTTTTGTATAATATATGGCTTGTGTATTGCAGGATGTAACTGTACTGTAATTATTTGTTCAATAAAGCCACATGTCTGGCAATGCCTCTCTAAATTCACGTATCTTTTCGCACTCCATCACATAGTGACGGAGGGTGTGCGAATAATTTTGTTCCCCAGTTTGCTAACTGTAGGTAGTAACTGAGTGATTGTAACCTATCCACCGCTGCCCACTGGATGGGGGGCGGTGTGCAGGACAAACATATAAATTGTGACACTAGCTCTCCACATATGTCAGTTGCTTAATTTAGAACCTGTATTTGAGGTCGATCTTGAACCCATTGTTGATGTGACGACTTATATTGAATTTTGTAACTAGCTCATCAAGATTGTAACTTGCTTAGCTAAATGAATTGTGGGGTTCAGTCCCTGAGCCCATTATGTGCCTCTGTAACCCTTTTCACTACCGCCCACAAGATGGGTATGGGGTGCATAATAAATGAACTAAAACTAAACTCTGGCAATGCTTCTCCTTTACCTCAATTTATTGAACAAATAATTCAGCCAGTGAACATGGAGCGGTTACTGCGGCCCGAGCGGTTTGCTACTGACCCAAACGCCACCAACGCCGCTCAGGAATGGCGTCACTGGCTCAAGACGTTCCAAAACTTCACTCTTGCAGTAGAAGAAAATACTCCCACCGTGGACAAGCTGCGTCTCTTAATAAACTACGTTGCTCCACGTGTGTTCGACTACATAGCTGACTGCACTACGTATGAGGCTGCTGAAAAATCCCTAACAGAACTGTTTGTGAAGCCCAAGAATGAAGTATTCGCAAGGTATGTGCTTGCAACACGGCGCCAAGAACCCGGTGAGTCACTTGATCAGTTTCTTCAGGCTTTAAAGTTATTAGCTAAAGATTGCCAGTTCAAAGCAGTGACTGCTGTAGAAGCCAGTGATAACTATGTGAGAGATGCTTTCATTAATGGGCTAGGTTCTGCCACAATAAGGCAGCGCTTACTTGAAAATAAAACTTTAAACTTACAGTCAGCCTTTGACCAGGCTCACACTCTAGAAACGGCACTGAAACTTTCTGCCTCTTATGCTCAGCCAGGGGCTACAAATGCTGCCATGGCACTCTCATTAGACCTGGAGGACTTAGGAGGACAAGAAAGTGTAGAAGAAAAAGTTGACACAGTTTCTGCAGCTACAACTAGTGGTTTAAAGTGCTTCTTTTGTGGTTACACTCGACATCCTCGCAGTCGATGTCCGGCTAGAGAAGCTCTGTGTATGAATTGCAAGAAAAAGGGTCATTATGCTAAGGTCTGCCGATCTCTGAAACAGACTAATAGTGCTTCAAACACCCAACATTCCGCTGCTATGCTTGCTACTTTAGCTGGGACTTCGCCCTCATGCCTCAATAAATCAGTGCTTGGCTCTAAGATCAATGGTATTCCAGTCAGTGCACTGATTGACACTGGTAGCTCTGAGAACTTTATTCATAAGAATATTGCCGAGCAGAGTGGGTTACTCGTCTATCCTGACAATCGGGCAGTTTCTATGGCTACTGATCGTTCTCTTCAAAATTCCTGGGTCAGTGTTCTGTAGACTTAGAATTGCAAGGAGAAACTTACCATGGTGTGAATCTCAAAGTGTTACCCGATTTGTGTGCTGATGTGATTTTAGGTCATAACTTTTTACAAAATCATTCTGTGCTTGAGATGGCTTTTGGAGGAGATAGACCTCCTCTTAGAAAATGTGGATTAGCTGCCGTCAAAGTTCCGGCTCCATCTCTCTTCAGTAATTTAGCACCAGACTGCAAGCCGATTGCTGTAAAATCCAGACGCTACTCTGAGGCTGACAAGTTGTTTATTAAATCTGAGACCGCTCGGATGTTACGTGAAGAGATAATTAGACCCAGTCATTCTCCATGGAGAGCCCAGGTATTAGTAACTAAAGGAGAACATCACAAGAAAAGAATGGTTGTAGATTATTCACAAACAATCAATCGATTCACGGGGCTGGATGCCTACCCCTTACCACATATAGATGAGATTGTGAATAATGTTGCTAGATTTAAAGTATACAGCACGCTAGACTTGAGAAGTGCTTACCATCAAGTGGGTTTAACAGAGGAAGAAAAACCCTATACAGCCTTTGAAGCTTGTGGGAAGCTTTTTGAATTTAATCGTATCCCTTTTGGGGTCACTAATGGAGTGGCTAGTTTTCAAAGGGTAATTGATGGCATCCTTGAGAAAGAAGGAGTGGAGGGTACCTTCGCTTACGTTGATGATGTCTGTGTGTGTGTGGAGATTCTGAGGAAGACCATGATAAAAATCTGAAACATTTTATGGACGTTGCGAGAAGGTATAACCTGACCCTGAATCTTGAAAAGTGTAGTTTTCGACTCAGGTCTATAAAGCTGTTGGGATATCTTATACAAGAAGGAGAAATTAGACCTGACCCGGAACGCCTCGAGCCACTGTTAAAACTTCCACTACCAAGTAACACAGGTTCTTTACGCAGAACAATGGGAATGCTTGCACATTACTCCCGTTGGGTGCTGAGTTTTTCTGAGAAGATCCGTCCTCTCTCTCATGCCAATGATTTTCCCTTATCTGCTGCTGCTGCGAAAGCTTTTGAAGGATTGAAACAAGACATTGCTGAGGCAGTGGTTCGAGCAATCGACCCAACAACTCCTTTCACTGTGGAAACCGATGCTTCAGATCATGCTATTGCCGCTACCCTAACCCAGAATGAACAACCAGTAGCTTTCTTCTCACGAACACTTTCAAATAGTGAACAAAGGCACTCATCAGTGGAGAAGGAAGCGTATGCCATTGTGGAAGCCCTAAGGAAGTGGCGACACTATCTTATTGGTCGCCATTTTCGGCTTGTGACTGACCAGCGCAGTGTCGCTTTTATGTTTAACTCTAAATCAGCTGGTAAGATTAAAAATGACAAAATTGCTAGATGGCGAGTCGAACTCTCCTGTTACCACTATGACATTGTATATCGCCCAGGTAAAAAGAACATACCAGCTGATGCATTCTCACGTGTATGTGGTGCCACCAGTATGGATGAATTAAAGGAATTGCATGACAATCTGTAATCTGTATCACCCTGGAGTGTCTCGTATGGTTCATTTTGTCCGATGTCGAAATCTGCCTTATTCTGTGGAAGAAGTGAAGATGACTAATTCTTGCTCTGCATGCTCTGAACTTAAACCTCGGTTTTGCAAGTTTGACTCTGGGCATTTGATTAAAGCTACTCAGCCATTTGAAAGACTCAACATAGATTTTAAAGGACCACTTCCATCACATTCAAGGAATAAATATATCCTTACTGTTGTAGATGAATTCTCTAGATTCCCTTTTGCATTCCCTTGTTCAGATATGACTACTGGTACAGTAATTCAGAGCCTGGTGCAGTTGTTTGCATTCTTTGGTATGCCCGCATATATACACTCTGATAGGGGAACTTCGTTTATGTCGGAGGAGTTGAAAGATTTTCTACTAAAAAAAGGGGTAGCAACTAGCCGTACGACTCCTTACAACCCTAGAGGAAATGGCCAGGCTGAGAAGTACAATGGGATTATTTGGAAGACAGTGCTACTAGCTCTTAGGACGAGAGGCTTAGATGTATCCCAATGGGAAGTAGTTCTTCCTGATGCACTCCACTCTATTCGATCACTGTTGTGTACCTCTACAAATTGTACACCACATGAACGATTCTTCCAGCATACAAGAAGATTAACTTCAGGGCGAACACTACCTACGTGGCTTGCTTGCAGAGGCCCTGTCCTCCTAAAACGTCAGGTGCGGCAAAGCAAAAATGATCCTCTAGTTGATGAGGTTGAGGTCGTAGATGTGAATCCGGAATACGCCCGTGTCAAGTTCCCGGATGGCAGGATTACTACTGTATCATTAAGACACCTCGCACCCATGGCCACAGAGGGCTGCGAGAGTTTGGACTCCAATCTCAACATTCAACAGCAACACCCAGCGATTGTGAAAGATGGGGTAAACCCCAACCCGCCTCATCCTGAACGGCCTCATCCTGAACGGCCTCATCCTGAACTACCTCATCCTGAACTACCTCATCCTGGACTACTTCGTTCCGAACCACCTAACCTAGAAACACCTAATTGGAAACCTTTCTCTGATGTAACACTCCCTCGAGAAGGTGGTATGCAGGAACCGACTGGAACACTAGAGGCATCAACTTTGCAGGAGTCCCTTCGACGATCTGGAAGGACGCGCAGTACCCTTACTCATCTTCGGGACTATGTTACTTAAAGCTAGAGGGGGTGAATGTAGTAAAAGTGTTATTGTATTATTGTACCCGGATGGATGCTCGCTTGACTGTTTTGTTTGGATGCTCGCTTGACTGTTTTGTTGTTGTCAGATCAGCTGTGTCGTGCCTGTGTACAGGTTAGCTTTGTGTTCACTCCTAGTTAATTTCTATTTGTTCTAGCGTTAGTCATGTGTACTTTGCTTATTATATTATATATCTTAAGCACTTTTAGTCTTTATAAGTTTTGTATAATATATGGCTTGTGTATTGCAGGATGTAACTGTACTGTAATTATTTGTTCAATAAAGCCACATGTCTGGCAATGCTTCTCCTTTACCTCAGTAATTTAAAAGATTAATAGACACCATACAGCAGATTGACAGCACATATAAGACAGCAATGATCACTATGGTAAAGATGTTCAGATTGGGTACATAAAGATTGGGAGACTGGGTAGCAATAGATACAGATAAACAAGATTGATTACATTGACAGCTTAATTGGTAATTTAAAAGATTAATAGACACCATACAGCAGATTAACAGCACATATAAGACAGCAATGATCACTATGGTAAAGATGTTCAGATTGGGTACATAAAGATTGGGAGACTGGGTAGCAATAGATACAGATAAACAAGATTAATAAACACCATACAGCAGATTGGCAGCACATATAAGAAGACAGCAATGATCACAATGGTAAAGATGTTCAAATTGGGAAACATAAAGGTTGGGAGATTGGGTAGCAATAAATACAGTGCAATTTTAAGGCAAAAGGTGAAAAACTATGAAGATGAAATTAGGTACTTTTTAGTATTGATTTTGAATGATGTAAAAGTTGGACAGCTTTTCAATTCAATAGGGAGTGAGTTCCATAAACTGGGTCCCTTTATTTGCATAGAGTGTTTACACAGATTAAGTTTAACTCTGGGGATATCAAAGAGATATTTATTTCTGGTGTGGTGATAATGGGTCCTGTTACATCTGTCCAGGAAGAGTTTCAGAGCAGGATTTGCATTTAAGAACAGTTTTTTGTAAATGTAGTTGACACAAAAGTGTCAACTTTCAAAGGTGTCTATAGAGTGAGATTATATTTAGCATATTTAGGGAGTTAAACAAGGGGGCTGAGTGTTGTCTGAAAGCAGAATTTGATATTATTCTGATAGCAGATTTTTGCTGGGTGATGATGGACTTGAGATGGTTTGCAGTGGTTGAACCCCATGCACAGATACCATAGTTGAGATAGGGATAGATTAGTGCATAATATAGAGAGATGAGAGCAGAGTTAGGTACATAGTATCTGATTTTGGAGAGTATACCAACTGTTTTAGAGACTTTCTTAGTTATGTGTTGTATGTGAGTACTGAAGTTGAGTCTCTTGTCTAAGAATAGGCCAAGAAATTTTCCATCATTTTTATTGCTAATGTTTACATTGTCTATCTGAAGCTGAATTGCATTTGTAGATTTGCTTCCAAATAAGATGTAGTAGGTCTTTTCTATATTAAGTGTTAGTTTGTTGGTTGACATCCATAAGTGGACTTTTTTTAGTTCATTATTAACAACATTATTTAGTGTATGTGGGTTGGGGTTAGAGTAGAAGAGGGTAGTATCATCAGCAAACAAAATAGGTTTCCGAATGTTAGAGACATTAGGCAGATCATTAATGTATATAAGAAATAGAAGAGGTCCCAAGATGCTGCCCTGTGGCACTCCAACGGTTATTGGTAGAGTGGGAGAGGTTATATTATTGATGGGTACACATTGGTGTCTATCACTAAGATAGAATTGGATATAGTCCAGTGCATGGCCTCGGATTCCATAATGATGGAGTTTATGTAAGAGGTAATTGTGATTAACAGTATCAAAGGCCTTTCTCAGGTCAATGAAGAGTCCTATCGGAAACTCATTTTTGTCAAGGGCTGAGTAAATTATATTGTAGCGAGTTAATCTTATACTCGCTCCATTATCTCATTATCTTCATAGCATAACTAATTACAGACGCTACAATCCTTTCCCCAATACTCTCCTCACCTTGTTGGAGGAAGCTGAGGTGTAATCACCATATAAGCAACGATATGATGTATAGAAAACAGTACAATCTCCAGTCAAGAATGTAGTACTCGGCTTGGGCAGTTCTAGTCGACCCAAGACGCTACAGCTTCGACACAGAGCAGACAGCAGACTACGACCACATCGAGCCGCCACGCTCTCGCTCCCCGAGTTCAGACACTCACAATTCTCAATCGAAGCCGCCACGCTCTCCCACATAGAGCTCCACGACTCCGGCCTCACTCAGCTCTCTGCTCTGCTCCAGGCTTCGTCTCAACGTCTACGACACTGCTGTATCCAGGACTACTAAATAAATATGAAACTCACTAAACACTGTGTATCTAATCAACCCAACAACGTAACATAAACGTACGTTACAATATCAAGGAGACTAATAATTGCATCGTTGGTACTCTTTTGGGAGCGGAAGCCAAACTGACAGGGGCTAAGAATGTCGAATTTTACGAGATAGGAGTAGAGCTGTTTGTATATAATTTTTTCAAATATTTTTGATAGAATGGGTAGGTTCGATATTGGTCTATAGTTGTTTATGTCTGCCGGATTACCTCCTTTATGAACTGGCGTTACTCTTGCTTTTTTAAGGATATCAGGGAAGGTACGACACTCAAGGATTTGTTGAACAGAAGAGCTATAGGTGGCACAAGGGCATGGGAGGCGCTCTTGTAAACAATGGATGGGATTTCACTGATGTTCCCAGCTTTAGTTTTTAGTAAGTGTATGATGGACACAACATCTGTCGGGCTGACTGGTGAAAGCAGAAGAGAGTTTGGATAGCTGCCTGAGAGATATGTGTCTGAGTCTGTGGGATTTTACTTGCAAGGTTGGCACCAATCGATGAAAAGAAGCTATTAAATTTATTCGCCATTTTTAAATCAGATGACGGTGTAAGGCCATCCTTAGAGAGTGTTATCTGGTTGTGGGAGTGTTGTTTAGTTCCTAGGATATTAGAGATGGTATTCCATGTGCTTTTCATGTTGCCTTTTGCTTCTTTTAATCTAGTCTCATAATATGAAAGTTTAGCTTTTCTTATGATACTGGTAAGCACAGATGAGTACCTTTTAACTACTTCCTTTGTAACTAGGCCACTCCTAAATTTCTTTTCATATTCATGTTTTTTGTTGATTGATTTAATTATGCCACTTATGAGCCACGGGTTATTTTTTCTTTTATCAGTTACTTGTTTGGTAAGGAGGGGACAGTGAGTGTTGTAGAGGCTTAGAGTTTTGGAGAGAAAGAGGTTAGTTAATGAGTTCATATCCTGTGTATTATTAAATTCAGATTCAGAATTAAGAAATTCAGATTAATAATCCTGTGTATTATTAAATTCAGATACATGCATTACAAAATTTTGCCACATCGCTTTTCAGCTTGGGCCAGAAAAAATACATACAGATTTTGCGATAAGTAATATTAATACCTTGATGTCCCCCCATAGGATCATCATGGGCAGCTGATAAAACTCTCTCTCTATAGCAGGTCGGCAACATAACCTGGTGGACTACCTCCCACTCATTTGACAAGGGAGCACTCTGCATGCCTCCATTTTCTCATCAAAATCCGATCATTGTAGTAGTACCCAGTTGCTGCGTCTACAATTTCCTCCATAGAGACAGCTGCCTCATGACAATCTGCAAGACTGGGGTCAGCTTTCTGTAACACACTCAAGGAGTCATCCAGGCCTTGGTCAGATGCCATTGGCCGAGGCTCAACAGTGTTCTCCTCCACCTCTTCACTACTCTCGGTAGGTGGCGGTGGCAGGCTCTCCACAATGTCCTCGGCCCCGTCATCGAGTCGGGCCATGAATGTGTCCGCAAAGTCCACTTGGCTTTCACCACTCGGAAACTCCCTCGTGTCCTCGGGATTTACCACCTTGGCAAGCACAGGGCTGCCCTTACATTTAAGTCCCATAGACCTGGTCACCACGCACGCAGGGTACACAACATTATCCTCTGCGGCGGGTGGATCCAGGCAAACCTTAGGGGTAGGCAACATAATAGGCAGTCTGGAGTCCCCTACCTTATCCCCGGCTAAATCATTACCCAATATTACATCAACATTAGGGAAAGGTAGGTACGAAGTGACTCCGACTGTATAAATACCCCTTGTGGAAATCAGATTCCAGGGTAACCTTACGGAGGGGTACTGCTCGAGTATCACTAGTGACACCCTCGACCAGTACCACCTCCCCAGTGTCGAGAGTGTTGGCACCTTGCAAAGCACTCTCTAAAATTAAAGTCTGGATGGCACCGGTGTCTCGGAAGATCACCACGTCCCTCCAGGAAGAACCCTCAGACAAAAGTAGTCTCCCTTTCGATAAGAATGGGGTAAGCAGGTCCAACCACTGTGGTTTTTGAGGTCTTACTCCCTAACCCTTCAGAAGGCCTCAAGCCTGTGTCACAACGAGAGCATTGGGTCTTTTTTCTGGTACAGTTGCCAACAACGGCTAATATTGTGGTTTGGACGTTTACAGTGACCACAGATACGTCGCGGAGAAGAGACATTACTAACAGAATTACCCTTTGGTTCACTCTTAGTGTCGTGGGGCTAGACAATTTAACAGGGTTAGTTATGTCTGAAACAGAAGGTGCATTAGGTAAGGGTTAGAATGAGCTGGTCTGGACTGGCTGTGGGTATAAGTTTTGCTACTCTGTGGGGTAAAATTATTTTCATTGGGCCTTTTGCCCGCCAACTGGTAGTTTTTCTGCCATCTTGGCCAAATCCCTATTTTAGAATTTACCTCTTCCCCCTTCCTCTAATATACTGTGCTACATTATCTGACATATTATAAAAAAAATAAAAATAAATATGTTTATTCAGGAAAGGTACATACATAAAGAGATTTTACATAAGTGGATCGATTTATAGATAGAGCTAGTACATACAATGCCTAAAGCCACTATTACGCAATGCGTTTCGGGCAAGAAAACATTAATATCTAAAACTTAATACTAATTGAGCAAAAAGAATAAAATTTTTTGAGAACAGATACAAATAAGGATACAAAAAAGGGGGGAACATGACTGAAAAGCAGCACAAATACAATATGTAGACAAACAGCGTTGAATAAAAAAATAAGACATGGGTTGACAATAGAGGGGTAAGGTAGGTTACAGGGAGTTTACAGGTAGTGTTTAGTTTTAATCTTAAACTGGTTGAGAGAGGTACAGTCTTAACATGGTTGGGAAGGTCATTCCACATTCTGGGTCCCTTGATTTGTAGCATTTCTAGTTTGATTAAGTCGAACTCTTGGAATATCAAAACTGTATTTATTTCTGGTGTGGTGCTCATGGGTTCTGTTACAGCTTTCAATGAAGCTTTTGAGGTCAGGATTGGCATTACAGTTCAGCGTTTTATATATGTATAATACACATGAGAGAATGTGCAGTGACTTAATATCTAACATATTGAGAGATTTGAGTAGGGGTACCGAGTGATGTCTGGGGCAGAGTTGGATATTGTCCTAATAGCAGCTTTGTGTTGAGTAATTAGAGGACGTAAATGATTTTGGTAGTAGAACCCCAAGCACAAATACCATAGTTGAGATATGGATAGATGAGGGAGTAATAGAGAGTCACCAGGGCAGGGCGGGGTACATAATATCTGATAGAAAGAATGCCAACAGTTTTTGAAGCTTTTTTTGATATATTTAGAATGTGTCCCTGGAAATTAGCTTGTGATCAATGAGAACGCCAAGGAATTTGCCATCTAATTTGTTACAAATTTGGGAATTGTTTATTTTGAGATTTATTTGATTAGAGGATTTATTGCCAAACAGAATATAGAAAGTTTTGTCAATGTTAAGGGTGAGTTTGTTGGCAGTTAGCCAAAGATGGACTTTATTAAGCTCGGTATTTACTGTGGCATTTAGAGCAAGGGGGTCAGGACTGGAGTAAATGAAGGTTGTGTCGTCAGCAAATAGAATTGGTCTAAGGTGTTGGGAGGCATTTGGAAGGTCATTAATGTAGATGAGAAAGAGGAGAGGGCCAAGTATGCTGCCCTGAGGAACACCAATGTTGGGTAGGGTAGGAGAAATTGAATTATTCACAGAAACATACTGGAGCCTGTCAGTAAGGTAAGATTTGAGGTATTGCAGGGAGAGTCCTCTGACTCCATAATGATGTAATTTAAGAAGAAGGTTTTGGTGGTTGACAGTGTCAAAAGCCTTACGCAGGTCCACAAATAACCCAACAGGGAACTCATTTTTATCAAGAGCTGCATGAATTAAGTTAATCATACTAATAAGTGCATCGTTAGTGCTTTTTTAGGTCTGAAGCCATATTGGCAAGAGCTAAGTATATTGTGCTTGTCTAGATAGAGTAAAGCTGCTTGTAGATTT
>WNGS01136299.1:0-15000 GCA_020271785.1 Procambarus virginalis
GTGAGTGAGAGAGTGTGTGTACTCACCTAGTTTCTCACCTAGTTGTGCTTGCGGGGGTTGAGCTCTGGCTCTTTGGTCCCGCCTCTCAACCGTCAATCAACAGGTGTACAGTTTCCTGAGCCTAATGGGCTCTATCATATCTACATTTGAAACTGTGTATGGAGTCAGCCTCCACCACATCGCTTCCTAATGCATTCATTTGTCAACCACTCTGACACTAAAAAAGTTCTTTCTAATATCTCTGTGGCTCATTTGGGCACTCAGCTTCCACCTGTGTCCCTAGTGCGTGTGCCTGGTGTGTTAAACAGCCTGTCTTTATCAACCCTGTCGATTCCCTGAGAATCTTGAATGTGGTGATCAAGTCCCCCCTAACTCTTCTGTCTTCCAACGAAGTGAGGGTTTAATTATGCAGTCGCTCCTCGTAGCTCATACCTCGCAGCTAGGTACTAGTCTGGTGGCAAACTTTGAACCTTTTCCAGTTTAGGTCTTATGCTTGACTAGATAGGGACTCCATGCTGGAGCCGCATACTCCGGATGGTCTGACATATGTGGTAATAATGTTCTGAAAGATTCCTTACACAAGTTCTAAAGGCCGTTCTTATGTTAGCCAACCTGGCATATGCTGCTGATGTTATCCTCTGATATGAGCTTCAGGGGACAGGTCTGGCGTGATATCAACCCCAGGTCTTTCTCTCTCTCTGACTCTTGAAGTATTTCATCTCCCAAGTGATACCTTGTATCGGTCTCCTGCTCCTACCCCTATCTCATTACATTACATTTGCTTGGGTTAAACTCACACACAGACACACTCTCACCCACACAACACACACACACACACACTCTCACACACACACACTCTCACACACCACAACTCTCACTCACACCACAACTCTCACTCTCACACACCACACACACACACACACACACTCACACACACACACACACTCTCAAACACACTGTGTGTGTGTGTGTGTGTGTGTGGTGTGTGTGTGTGTGTGTGTGTGTGTGTGTGTGTGGTGTGGTGTGTGTGTGTACATACATCAGGCTCCCCTACACCTCTCACGGCGAGGGAGAGGTGTGGGAGACTGTTATGGCAGGGAAAGTCGATTTTTTTTCAGGGATATTCCTGCGCGGGCCGTAAGCCTCTGGTGGCCCACTAAATGTTGCTTGTTTCTGTTTACTTGGGCGGAGTATGAGTATATTACTCGTATGGTCGCTTTAGTAAGATTTTGCCACATGTGTTTAACAACTTCTTCTGCTCTGTTGAATCTAAGTTGAAATCTTAATGGTTTGTAAACTGTGCACTGTGTTAGAAAATGTTCCAGTGGTCTGTCGGGCATTTCTCCACAGTGTGACATTTCTCTCATCTTCCAGAACCTGTAAGCCTATCCATGCACATGGGTATCCAAGCTGATGCAATGTAAGTGTACTTTGTTGCTCTACTGCTCCTTTCATCAAACTAAGTGGTTCGTAGTGCTTGAATTCTTGTACCAACCCGCAGATCCTGATGCTGCAACTGCTGTGTTGTGGTCATGTACATCTTTGCATTGCTCTGTTTCTAATTACTTTCTTAATCTGTGATAGACTCTGTGGTATGTAAATGTCTACATTTCGAATCTGTATGTATGATAACTGTTGTCAGTGTTGAGCAAGTCATTTCTATCATTCCACACATGACTTGGCACCCAGTTGATAAGTACCCGTCGACTTTGTCGTTTGAGTGTTTGCATTAATGACATCACATTTGTGATCAGATGTATGTATCACATATGTGTTCTTGTTGCAAGGTTTCAATGGCGGTTCTCGAATCTGTATGTATGATAACATGTTGTCAGTGTTGAGCAAGAGCATGTTCCAAAGCCTTTGAATGGCTAGCATCTCTGTTTGTAAAGTTGAACACCCATTTGAGAGCCTCCAACTATTTACAGAGTTCCTGCTTTAACTGCAGCTCCAGTTTCTTGTCCCGCTGGTCAACTGATCCATCTGTGAAGTATGTGAAGCTGTCGGATGCCATGTTTATTATTTATTTATTTATTTATTATTATTTATTTATTTATGCATATACAAGAAGGTACATTAGGAATGTGGGGATACATAATATGGTAATTACAATCTTGTAAAGCCACTAGAACGCGCAGCGTTTCGGGCAGGTCCTTAATCTAAGAAAATTTTAAGTAGGTAAATACTTGCAAAATTTATAAAAAAAAATGAAAACAGTTACATGGCAAGAAAAAAAAAATGAGAGAAAATTGTAGGTACAGTATATTAAAGCACATAGGTAGCTAAGATTGATTGCAATGACAGCTTGAATGGTAGTTGACAAAAATTGGTAGGCACAATACAGCATATGGCTAGCACATAAAAGAAGACAGCAATGAACACAATGATAAGGTTGTTTGGGTTAATACATAAAAATTAGGAGATTGGGTAACACTAGGTACAGAGCAAAATTAAAGCTCAGTGTAGTAAACTAAGAAGATGAAATTAGGTACTTTTTGGTTTTGCTTTTAAATAAGGCAAAAGTTTTACAGTTTTTCAATTCACTAGGGAGTGAGTTCCATAGACTAGGTCCCTTAATTTGCATAGAGTGTTTACACAGATTAAGTTTGACCCTGGGGATATCAAAGAGATTTATTTCTGGTGTGGTGATAATGGGTCCTATTACATCTGTCCAGGGAGAGTTTCAGAGCATGGTTTGCATTTAAGAACAGGGTTTTGTAAATGTAGTTGACACAAGAGAATGTGTGGAGGGAGTTAATATTTAGCAAGTTTAGGGATTTAAACAAGGGAGCTGAGTGTTGTCTAAAAGCAGAGTTAGTTATTATTCTGATAGCAGATTTTTGCTGGGTGATGATGGGCTTAAGGTGGTTTGCAGTGGTAGACCCCCATGCACAGATACCATAATTAAGATAGGGGTAGATTAGTGCATAATATAGTGAGAGGAGAGCGGAGTTAGGAACATAATATCTGATTTTGGAGAGTATACCAACTGTCTTGGAGACTTTCTTAGTTATGTGTTGAATGTGGGTGCTGAAGTTGAGTCTCTTGTCTAGGAATAGGCCAAGAAACTTGCCATCATTTTTATTACTGGTGTTAATGTTGTCTATCTGAAGCTGAATTGCATGTGATGATTTGCTTCCAAATAAGATGTAGTAAGTCTTTTCATTGTTTAATGTTAGTTTGTTAGTTGACATCCATAAGTGGACTTTTTTTAATTCATTATTCACAACATTAGTGTATATGGGTTGAGGTCTGAATAGATAAGGGTAGTATCGTCAGCAAACAATATAGGTTTGAGAATATTAGAGACATTAGGCAGATCGTTTATATATATAAGAAATAGAAGAGGTCCTAAGATACTGCCCTGTGGCACTCCAACGGTAATTGGTAGAGTGGAAGAAATTGTATCATTGATGGTTACATATTGGTGTCTGCCACTAAGATAGGATCGGATGTAGTCAAGGGCAAGGCCTCGGATTCCATAATGCTGGAGTTTAAGTAAGAGGTAGTTGTGATTAACAGTATCAAAGCCTTTTCTTAGGTCAATGAAGAGTCCAATCGGAAACTCATTTTTGTCAAGGGCTGAGTAGATTATGTCAAGGAGACTAATGATTGCATCGTTGGTGCTCTTTTGGGACCGGAAGCCAAACTGGCAGGGGCTGAGTATGTCGAATTTTACGAGGTAGGAATAGAGCTGTTTGTAAATAATTTTTTCAAATATTTTTGATAGAATGGGTAGATTTGATATTGGTCTATAATTGTTTATGTCCGCCGGATTGCCTCCTTTATGGACTGGCGTTACTCTTGTTTTTTTTGAGGATATCAGGGAAGGTGCGACACTCTATAGGTATGGGTGGGGCAAGGGCATGGGAGGCTCTCTTGTATACAATGGACGGAATTTCACTGGTGTTCCCTGCCTTGGTTTTTAGAGAGTGTATGATGGACACAACATCTGCCGGGCTGATTGGTGAAAGGAGAAGAGAGTTTGGATAGCTGCCTGAGAGATATGTGTTAATATGTGTCTGAGTCTGTGGGATTTTACTGGCAAGATTAGCACCAACCGATGAAAAGAAACTATTAAATTCATTTGCCATTTCTAAATCAGTTGACGGTATATCCCCATCCTTGTAGAGTTTTATTTGGTTGTGTGAGTGTTGTTTAGTTCCTAGGATACTAGAGATGGTTTTCCAAGTGCTTTTCATGTTGCCTTTTGCTTCACTGAATCTATTCACATAATATGCAAGTTTTGCCTTTCTTATGATATTGGTAAGCATTGATGAGTACCTTTTAGCTACTTCCCTTGAAACTAAGCCAATCCTAAGTTTCTTTTCATATTCATGTTTCTTGTTGATTGAGTTGAGAATGCCACTTGTGAGCCATGGATTGTTTAATCTTTTGTCAGTTACTTGCTTGGTAAGAAGGGGACAATGAAGGTTGTAGAGGCTAAGAGTTTTGGAGAGGAAGAGGTTAGCTAATGAATTTATATCCTGGGTATTATTGAATTCAGAATCCCAGTTAATATTGTGAAGTGCATCTGTAAGATTGCCTAAAGCTGATTCACTGTGTAGCCTAAATGAAAGTTTCTTGCTTTTTGGTGGTGTTATGTCCATGTTCGCTATGAGAAAGGTAGGATAGTGGTCAGTTGTTCTGTCGTAGATTATACCAGATACAAGGGGAGCTGTTATGTTTGTCCATATGTGATCCAAGGTAGTGGCTGATGTTTGAGTGACTCGGGTAGGTTTGGTGATTGAGGGGATTAGCATACAGGAGTTCATGCTGTTAAGGAAATAGTCAACTTGAGAGCAATTTTGTTGACCCAGGTCAATATTAAAGTCTCCTCCCAGAATGATGTGGTTTTTGTTGAGATTGTTGTTAATAATAAGATTCCTTAGGTTGTCTGAGAAAGAAGCTATGTTAGTATTGGGAAATCTATAGATGGCTCCAATAGTCAAAGAGGATTTAAGGGATTTAATTGTAAACTGAGCAAAAGTATATTCACAGTAGTCATGTCACTAATAATACTGTTGCAGATAAATGTATCTCGGTAATATATAGCTGTGCCACCACCTTTTTTATTAGGCCTACAGTTATGAATGGCTTTATAACCAGCTAAGTTGTAGAGTTGGGTATAGTCTTTATTTAGCCAAGTTTCTGTTAAAATAATGAACGATAAGTTAGTACATAGTGCTGTGAGTAATGCATTTATATCGTCAAAATGTTTACCAAGTGATCTAACATTTTGGTTGTAAACTGATAAACAGGTGCTATTTTGGAGTTTGTTTTTAGCCTGGTGTGCTGTGAAATACTTGCAATAATGATGATCAATGTGCTGGTTGGTGTAGATATGAGACAGAAGATTTTGATCAAGATCAATATCAGTGTGCATGGAGATGCAGAGGGATCACGATACAAGATACACGATATAGCAAAACACAAGAAAAAGCAAATACAATAAAATAGTAATAATTTAGAAGTAAAATAAAGATCCAATAGATAGCCAGGAAGAACACAGAAGTTAGATAAAATAAAAACAAAAAATCAGTAGACTGATAATATAAATGTAAAATAAAAAATAATATAAATGTAAAATAAAAAATAATAATCATAAAGTAAATGATCTTGAAGATAATTAGCTTAGTAATGGTTAATTAAAATCCTATAATTGGTATGAACCTAAGAAAACAGAGTGAGCTCAAATAGATAATTCCGAGAAAAAAAAAGATGACATGTAAATCTAAGTAAATCTTGAAATTTACTAATATAAATCTAAATGTAAAAATAAACCGGGTGAGAGTATATTAATGTGGAAGATTTTACTATGATACTGAGGTAGATGCTTATATAAACAATTATACTATTAATTAATTCCAATAAGTGATTACAAGAAACAAATACCAAGTTACTTTAAATATAACAGGGTAATAAAAGTCCCTAGGTTTAGTGACAAGGGGATTAACTAAGACCAAATAATTAAGAGTAAAAAACAGGCAAAGATGACAAACAAAAAATAAAAATAAAAATAAAAAACCTTTGGAAAGGAAAGGCAGAACTTAAGTACACATTGGTAGTATGTGAGATTACAAATTATGTTCTGGTTATTCATCTGTTATCCCACAGTCACCCAGGAAAGAAGTGAGGTGTGCCTCAGTGGTTATGACATAAGTTTTTCCAGAGTCAGTTTTCCTAGCTATTATTTTACCATCGCGCACAAAACAATGTTTAATAGCACGGGATCTTTTGCAGATTCCACGTAGTTTAAATAAGAGATTTTGTCTGAATCTGGTTAGACATTCGTTCACATAAACATTGGATTTCATAGCGACTGCAGCAGTGATAAGGTCTGACTTGCGGGAGCAGCTATCTAGTTTCACACGAATCTTCCTGTTATTTGTACCAGATGATTTCGTACTCACTCTATAAGCTGACTTGATGTCACTTGCTTCGATTGAATAATTCAACTTAGTACGCAATTCCTGGATCACGATGGCAGTACAGTCTTCTCTGTCAGTTTCATGGGGAAATCATGTGATGAGATGATGACAGAATCAAGGAGCTTAAGTTGGTCTGATTCGTCTTGGGTTGCAGTGTGTTGCTGTTGTAGGGAGTTAAAATGGTTCTCTAACTTTTGTAACATGTTTGCTTCTATATGCATCTGTGCAATGTTACGTAGCAAATGAGGATTTGTCTGGTTCTTTTTTCCTTCAATAACCATAATCTTAAAGTCTGCTGGCGGAGATTCCCAAGGGGCTTGCATAACAAAGTCTGCATGTATTTCGTCGACACCCTTCTCAGTGACTGTGTTTGTTATATCGAATGTATTGATGGTGTTTATCCATAATGGGTTCACCTGTTGCTATTGGAGGCTCTTCTGTCCAGAGTTAGTGCTCCAGTGATTATATCTTTAAGTGAACTGATTCTAGGTCTAGTCAATATCTTGGTCAGCATGCACGCAGCGATCCCTTTTACCCTAATTTCAATCGACGTTAGCTTGGTTTCTAGTCTTAGGTTCAGTATTTTAGTCCATCTGGGAGCTCCTGTTATGACTCGCAATGCATCGTTTTGAATAACCTCAACGTTTGCCCACTGACCAGGAGAAAGAGTGAGTAAGGCAGGCGCTGCATAATCAACATGGGAACGAACGGCGTGTATGTAAAACATTCTTAACACTTTGTGTCCTGCTCCTAGACAGGGCCCTGTGATTGCTCTCATTATATTTAGTCGTGATTTTGCTTTCTCCTTCAGATATTGAATTTGCTTGTTGAATGTCACTTTAAAATCTATTTACACTCCGAGATATTGATATTGTGTAACCCACCAAAGGTTAATGTCTTGAATGCGTAGGTGCCTGTCTGGAGTGTTGCCGCCTAGTCTCATTGCCTTAGACTTCTGTGCAGATATTTTTAGCCCTAAAACGCTGCATTCAGATGTTACTTTATCTTTATGCACCTTGTGCTTTATTTAGAAGTGAACGACCTGTAATGACTAATGATATATCATCAGCATAGCTTAGCAATTTAACCCCTTCTGTAAATGTCATAGCAACAAGGTTTTCCATAAGGAAAATTGTGCCAGGATTAAAATTTCCATAATGGTGACACAAACCTTGTGTACAGTATATACAAAATGCAAAATTTTATCTTTAAGTTTTGAGTTATTTGACTAGAATATGTTGGTTTCAACTGTAGTGATGATATACATATTAAACTTTTTCCAGGTCCTAGACCCTACTCCCTAAATAACTATGAAGAATGTATTTGATTTGCTTGTGAATAATACAAGTAAGTAATTATGAAAAGAAGGCACCAAACCGGGAAGGCTATGTAGCACCATCAAAGTGCGAAATAATCAGATGGTGCTAAATATAACCAAGGATGCCAATACGAGAACAGAAACGCATAAGACGAACAATATCAAAAGTATCCGATACACCAAGCATACTATCGAGGGACAAGTGACCGCGAGGGACGGTCGGAAAGCAAGACACACGCACGTCCTGGAAGTCAGGACATTCAAATAGGATATGCACAACTGCAAGAGGGACAAAGCAATTTGGACAATAAGGAGCAGGGCGGCGCTCCATTAAGTGACCATGAGTTAAACGAGTATGGCCAATCCGCAACCTTGCTAGAGCAGTTTCCCACCGCCGGTTACGGTGGTAGGAGGAAAGCCACGGGGACACACTATGTTTGAGAGAGCGTAGCTTGTTACCAACCACAGAAGACCAACAACCCTGCCAACGGGCAAGGATGGAGGAATGAATAACAGGATAAAAGTCAGAATAAGGAGTACCTTTACGGGAGATGGGACAAGAACGGATAGCTGCCCTAGCGGCAGCATCAAAACGCTCATTTAAAGACACACCAATATGGCTGGGAACCCAGCAAAACTCTACTGATTTAAATTTACTAGAAATAAGAAACATCCAATGATGAATCTCGATGACCACCGGACGGACAGGATTAAAGGATTAAAGGACCCTAAAGCCATGAGGGCACTATGAGAGACAACTACAATCACAAAGGAGGATCGACAATGAGAAAGCAAGAGACGGCGAGCATAGAGAATAGCATAAAGTTCTGATGTGAAGATGCTAGTCTCCGAAGGGAGGCGATACATATTAGTGCAGTCAGGAAAAACAACAGATTAGCCCACACCGTTCACAGACTTAGATCCATCGGTGAAGATGGAAACAGAGTGGGAGTGCGAAGAAAAGTGCTCAAGGAAAAGGTGTTTCAGAACTGTAGGAGGGATAAAAGCTTTAGTGATGCTGGTCAAGGATGTACAAAACTTTGGAAGGGGGACTCTCCACGGGGGCAAGGAAGGAACAATACGAGGAGAAACATCAGAAATACGAACGGAAACGGAATCCTGTAAGCGAGATAGACGGACAGAAAGAGGGAGGCGATGATGAGGAACAGGAACCACAGGAGGGGCAAAAGTTAAAGCACGACAGAGGCGAGAGGAAGGATGTTGTAAGGACCGCGTAAGATGGCGAAGACAATAGCGATCTCGTCGGTCCTGGAGAGAGAGGAAGCCAGTGTCAACATACAAACTGAGGGCGGGAGTCGAACGAAAGGCACCAAAGCTGAGACGCAACCCAGTATGGTGCAAAGCATCAAGACGGCGAAGAGTAGAAGCAGAAGAGTATGCAGGGCAACCATAATCGAGTTTAGACAGGACGAGAGAGGAGTGCAAATAGAGGAGTGTGCGCCTATCTGCTCCCCAAGAAGTATGGGACAAAACCTTAAGTAGGTTAAGGGCCTTAGAGCATTCAACTCGGAGGTAGGAGATATGGGGCGACCAAGACAAACGAGTATCAAAGATTAACCCCAAAGGCTTAGCGGAATCCATGTACAAAAGAGGATGACTATAAAGTGACAAAGAGGGACGAAGAACGACATGCTTCCGAGTAAAAGTCATAGCACAAGTCTTAGACACAGAAAACTTGAAGCCATGATCAGTGGCCCAAGACGACACAGCATCAATTGCAAGTTGAAGCCACCGTTGAAGGAGAGGTGAATCATCACCCTGACAGCAAAGGGTAAGATCATCAACATAGAAAGCAGAGAAGACGCCAGAAGGAAGAGAGGAAAAAAGACCGTTGAGGGCAACCAGAAAAATAGTAATGCTCAGAACACTACCCTGGGGTACACCCTCATACTGTCTAAAAGAGGCAAAGAGAGTGGTACCAAGCCTCACGCGAAAGGAAACTTTGGAGGAAGAGAGGGAGATTTCCACGATGGCCAAAAGAATGAAGTTGGGACAGAATATAATACTGCCAGGTAGTGTCGTAAGCCTTTTCCAGGTCAAAAAGGACGGCAACAACGGAAGTCTTCGCAGCAAAAGCAGTACGAATATAGACCTCCAAGTTCACCAGGACATCCGTTGTGCTGCGGCACTTGCGAAAACCAAATTGAAAAGGAAAGAGGTGGTGATAGCAGTTTAAGAACCACATCAAACGAACGTTAACCATACGTTCAAAGAGCTTGTAGACACAACTCGTGAGGGCAATAGGGCGGAAGTCCTTGGGGGATGACCAGAGAGACCCTGGTTTCCGAACAGGGAGGACGCCAGCATAGAGCCAGTCCTCAGGGACTGATGACGACTCCCAGACTCAATTATACAGACTCAGTAAATACTGAGACGTGCAGGGAGGGAGATGGCGAAGCATTTCATAATGAATGCCATTGGAGCCTGCTGCTGTAGAACCGCAGAGGGCTAGGGCAGACTGAAGCTCAGAGAGAGAGAGAGAAGGGATCTTTATAGGGAAGGCGAAGATGGGTACAGAAATCTAAAGGGCGAGATTCAAGAATAGGCTTACGAAGAAGGAAGGATTAGGGAAGATGAGAACCAGAACTAACAGATGAAAAGTGGGAACCCAATTTGGTCGCGACCTGCAACGGGTCCGCCAGAAGAGCACCACGGAGGCGAAGGACCGGCGAGACATCGGGAACGAAATTACCCGCTATCTTGTGGATACGCTTCCAGACCAGTGGCAGAGGAGTTTTGGACGTAACGGGGGAGACATAAGACATCCAGCACACACGTTTAGCTGTACGGATGGTCCTACGGGCTACCGCACTTGCCTTCCAAAACAGAAGAAAAGACTAAACCGTCTAGCGGCGACGATGCTTCTTCCAGGCTGCACGCTTACAACGGACAGCCCGAGCACAGTCCACATTCCACCAGGGAACGCACTTCCGCGTTCTCCGAGAGGAATAGAGCGGAGGGCAGTGTCAAAGACAGTGTCATGAAAAAGGAGGAGGGCGCGAGGGAGAGGCAGAATGGAGAGGTCGGAAATAGTAGCACAGAGAGTAAAGAGGCGCCAGTCAGCCTCGGCAAACTGCCACCTAGGGAAGGAGAGAGGAGGGTGAAAAGAGGAAAAGGTAACAAGGATAGGAAAATGATCACTGCCATGGAGGTCATCAAGGACCCACCACCCGAAGTCTAAGGAAAGGGATGACGAGAACAAAGAAAGATCGAGACAGGAAAGGGAGCGAGTTCGAGAGTCCAAATGAGTAGGCTCACCAGAATGAGCCTACTCAGAATCACTCACCAAAGGGCATGACGACAATTGAAATCACCTAGCAGGAGCACAGGCTCCAGCAAGGAGTCTAGGAGGTGTTTTAGATCAAGAAGAGAAAG
The DNA here is from genome assembly GCA_020271785.1 of Procambarus virginalis. NCBI lineage: Eukaryota > Metazoa > Arthropoda > Malacostraca > Decapoda > Cambaridae > Procambarus > Procambarus virginalis. The sequence continues at coordinate 11,146 of WNGS01136299.1, forward strand.
TGGGACAGTAGGGGGGAGATAAATGGAACAAACCGTGTACCATTTACGCACAGAGACACGGGCAGCAGAACAGTCGAGAGTCAATGAAAACAGTAAGGGGACGAATGGGTCGAACGGGACGAACATCTGAGCGAATCAAGAGAGCAGAAGAGTTATGGGCCCCAGCAATAGCTGGGGGGAGAGAGGCAAAAGAATAGCCACAGAAGCGACCAGGACGAGCACCAAGCATCGGCTCCTGGAAACAGATACAAAGGGGCGAAAACTGTGAAATTAGGAGTTGGAGGTCAAGGAAATTGGCGTAATATCCATGGATGTTCCACTGAAGAATAGACATCGACAAAAAGAGAAAGGATAACAACAGAGAGCAAAGAAGAAAGACAGGTGAAAAAGGAACACAGCACGTTAAAGAAACACAGGGTCAGAATCAGGGTCAGCGAAGTCAGGGTTAGGGGGCATGGGTAAACTGAGTAAAGAAGGAGGGAAAGGAGTGGAAGGACAGACCAGAGGCGGACAAGCAGGGTCTGGAGGAGGAGGAGGAGGAGGAGACAACTGAGAGGGGCGGGCAAGGAGAGCAGGAGGAGGGGTAGAAAGAGGGGAGCGCACCTCAGTAAGAGCAGTAACCGAGAGGAAACCGGGGGCTAAATAAACCTCCAAAGTAGGAACAGGGGGCTCTACCACCTGTCCGCACAGTCAGGCGGCGTGGAGAGCCAAGAGACGGGGGAGAAGGATGGGAAGGAGGGCCAGAGGGAGAGGAGAAAGAAGGCACAGGAGACATGACAGACTGGGAAGAAAGAAGGGGAACCCTAGACAGTGAACCAGGAGGGGGGACGCCCTGGGACAGAATGGAAGGAAACAGGGGAAGAGGTGGTGGGCGTGTCCGAGCCTAAGGCTTGGAAACGGTTGTGAGACTGAGGAAGGTGGGAAGGACGAGGAGAGGAAGAGCGTACCACGCGAGCATAAGAAACGCCAGCGAAAGGGGGAAGACGATGAACTTGACACCTAGCCTCAGGAAAAGACAAACGGTCCCGGTGCTTCAAGTTGAGGACGGCTGCCTCAACTTTGTAAAGTATACACATGCAGGAGAAGGTAGGGTGGGCCTCCGCAATTGAGACAGCGGGCCTGGGGAGAAGTGCACTCCAACTTAGAGTGACCCTCGCCTCCACACATGGGCCAGAGGGAGACAGGACTAGAGCATTTGAGGGCACCATTCCCAAACCTCCAGCACTTATTGCAGAGCCGAGGAGATGGAATATACTCCTGAACAGAGCCTCTGGCACCTGCAAGAATGACAGAGGGCGGAAGGGTCCTACCATCAAAGGTAATCTTCACAACCCGAAGGGGCAGACGGCGATGACCACGAGGAGGACGAGTAAACGTATCCACCTGGAGGACAGAATGACCCTGGGCCTCGAGGATATGCTTGATATCCTCGTGGCAGTCTTAGATTCCTAACACCGGTTGCAACATGGTGCGGGAGGAGAACAGTGCCAAGATACAATGTGAGTTATAGCACTAGGTAGGATAATGCACTAAATAATGTTGGAGTTATAGATAGAGCTAGTACATACAGGGTACAAAACACAATCGAATCTGCCCATAGTAGGAAAACAGCATGTCAAGGATTTGGGAATAATGATGTCCGACGACCTAACGTTTAGGGAGCATAACCAAGCAAGTATTGCGTCAGCCAGAAAAATGATAGGATGGATTACGAGAACCTTCAAGTCCAGAGATCCCATCACAATGGTTGTACTCTTCAAATCACTTGTGTTGTCCCGTCTTGAGTACTGCTCAGTACTCACTTCCCCCTTCAGAGAAGGAGAGATTGCTGAAATAGAGGGAATACAGAGAACATATACGGCACGCATAGACGAGATAAAGCACCTAAATTATTGGGATCGTCTCAAAGCTCTTCAAATGTACTCACTAGAAAGGAGACGAGAGAGATACCAAATAATATACACATGGAAGATACTGGAGGGACAGGTCCCAAATCTGCACAGTAAAATAACAACGTACTGGAGTGAACGACATGGAAGAAAATGCAAAATAGAACCAGTGAAGAGCAGAGGTGCCATGGGCACAATCAGAGAACACTGTATGAACATCAGAGGTCCACGGTTGTTCAACGTCCTACCAGCAAGCATCATAAATATTACAGGAACAACAGTGGACATCTTCAAGAGGAAACTAGATTGTTTCCTTCAAGGAGTGCCGGACCAACCGGGCTGTGGTGGGTATGTGGGCCTGCGGGCCGCTCCAAGCAACAGCCTGGTGGACCAAACTCTCACAAGAGTTTGGCCAAGTCTGGCCTCGGGCCGGGCTTGGGGGAATAGAAGAACTCCCAGATCCCCATCAACCAGGTACTCAATACCTAAAGCCACTAATACGCATAGCGTTTTGGGCAAGTGTAGGGGGGGGGGGGAACTTTGACGAAAACTTAATAGTAATTGAGCTAAAAGTATAAATTGTGTTGAAAAAAGGAATAAAAAGGGGGAGGAACATGGCAGAAAACAGCAATTATACAAGTTGGTCAACAGCTCATAGTAAGTGGGTTGACATTAAGGGGTAAGGTAGGTTACATTGAGTTAATTAGCTAGTACTTAGTTTTAATCTTAAACTGGTCGAGAGAGGTACAATCTTTGACATGATTGGGTAGGTTATTCCACATTCTGGGTCCCTTGGTTAGTAGAGCATTTCTAGTTTGATTAAGTCGTACTCTTGGAATATCAAATAGGTATTTGTTTCTGGTGTGGTGCCCATGGGTTCTGTTACAACCTTCTAAGAAGCTTTTAAGGTTAGGATTGACATTACAGTTCAGAGTTTTAAATATATAGAGTACACATGAGAGTATGTGTAGTAACTTAATATCTAACATATTCAAATATTTGAGAAAGGGTACCGAGTGCTATCTGGGGCCGGAGTTAGATATTGTTCCAATAGCAGCTTTGTGTTGAGTAATTAGAGGACCAGGGCAGGGCGAGGGACAAAATATCTGATCTTAGAAAGAATGCCAACAGTTTTAGAAACATATTATGCTATATTTAGAATGTGTCCCTGGAAATTCAGCTTGTTATTGATGAGGACACCAAGGAATTTACCATCACCTTTGTTACTAGTTTGTATATTGTTTATTCTTAGATTAATTTCACTAGAGGATTTATTATCAAACAAAATATAGAAAGTTTTGTCAATGTTAGGGACGAGTTTATTAGCAGTTTGCAAAAGAGGGACTTTAATTAGTTCAGTATTCACTGTGACATTTAGAGCAACAGGGTCAGGACTGGAGAAAATGAAGGTTGTGTTATCAGCAAATAAGACTGGTTTGAGGTGTTGAGAAGCATTTGGAATGTCATTAATATAGATGAGAAAGAGGAGAGGGCCAAGTATGCTGCCCTGAGGAACTCCAATGTTTATAGGTAGGGTGGGGGAAATTGAATTATTCACAGAAACATACTGGAGAATATCAGTAAGGTAAGACTGAAGGTACTGCTGGGAGTGACCTCTGACTCCACAATGATGTAATTTAAGAAGAAGGTTTTGGTGGTTGACAGTGTCAAAAGCCTTACGTAGTTCAACAAATAATACAACAGGGAACTCATTTTTATCAAGAGCTGTATGTATCAAGTTAATCATACTAATCAGTGCATCAATGCTTTTAATGGTTCTGAAACCATATTGGCAAGAGCTAAGTATATTGTATTTGGCTAGATAAGAGTAAATCTGCTTGTAGATAAGCTTTTCAAATATTTTTGACAAGTTTGGCAGAATTGATATAGGTCTGTAATTGTTGACATCAGTGATATACCCACATTTATTGACTGGGGGTTACTCTCGCTTTTTTTAGAATATCTG
>WNGS01136299.1:20000-32740 GCA_020271785.1 Procambarus virginalis
ACCCAAAGTTCTCTCAATTTTTCTGTTAGGTTACCGAGTTGTANGTCTTTCTCTCTCTCTGACTCTTGAAGTATTTCATCTCCCAAGTGATACCTTGTATCTGGTCTCCTGCTTCCTACCCTATCTTCATTACATTACATTTGCTTGGGTTAAACTCACACACAGACACACTCTCACACACACACACACACACACACACACACACACCACACACTCTCACACACACACTCTCACACACACACACTCTCACTCACACACACACACTCTCACTCACACACACACACTCTCACACACACACACACACCACACACTCACACACACACACACTCTCACACACACTGTGTGTGTGTGTGTGTGTGTGTGTGTGTGTGGTGTGTGTGTGTGTGTGTGTGTGTGGTGTGTGTGTGTGTGTGTGTGTGTGTGTGTGTGTGGTGTGTGTGTGTGTGTGTGTGTGTGTGTGTGTGTGTGTGTACATACATCAGGCTCCCCTACACCTCTCACGGCGAGGGAGAGGTGTGGGAGACTGTTATGGCAGGGAAAGTCGATTTTTTTTTCAGGGATATTCCTGCGCGGGCCGTAAGCCTCTGGCTGGCCCACTAAATGTTGCTTGTTTCTGTTTTACTTGGGCGGAGTATGAGTATTTATTACTCGTATGGTCGCTTTAGTAAGATTTTGCCACATGTGTTTAACAACTTCTTCTGCTCTGTTGAATCTAAGTTGAAATCTTAATGGGTTTGTAACTGTGCACTGTGTTAGAAAATGTTCCAGTGGTCTGTCGGGCATTTCTCCACAGTGTTGACATTTCCTCTCATCTTCCGGAACCTGTAAGCCTATTTCCCATGCACATGGGTATCCAAGCCTGATGCAATGTAAGTGTACTTCTGTTGCTCTACTGCTCCCTTTCATCAAACTAAGTGGTTCGTAGTTGCTTGAATTCTTGTACCAACCCGCAGATCCTGATGCTGCAACTGCTGTGTTGTGGTCACTGTACATAAATAAATAAATAAATAAATATGTTTATTCAGGAAAGGTACATACATAGAGAGATTTACATAAGTTGATCGATTTATAGATAGAGCTAGTACATACAATGCCTAAAGCCACTATTACGCAATGCGTTTCGGGCAAATCAAAACATCTTTTGCATTGCTCTGTTTCTAATTACTTTCTTAATCTGTGATAGACTCTGTGGTATGTAAATGTCTACATTTCTTCTCTTAGTTGCAAGTTTTGCAGCTTCATCTGCAATGTCATTTCCTATCATTCCCACATGACTTGGCACCCAGTTGATAAGTACCCGTCGACTTTGTCGTTTGAGTGTTTGCATTAATGACATCACATTTGTGATCAGATGTATGTTATCACATATGTGTTCTTGTTGCAAGGTTTCAATGGCGGTTCTCGAATCTGTATGTATGATAACATGTTGTCAGTGTTGAGCAAGAGCATGTTCCAAAGCCTTTTGAATGGCTAGCATCTCTGTTTGTAAAGTTGAACACCCATTTGAGAGCCTCCACTATTTACAGAGTTTCCTGCTTTAACTGCAGCTCCAGTTTCTTAATTGTCCCTGCTGGTCAACTGATCCATCTGTGAAGTATGTGAAGCTGTCGGATGCCATGTTTATTTATTTATTTATTTATTTATTTATTTATTTATTATTTATTTATTTATGCATATACAAGAAGGTACATTAGGAATGTGGGGATACATAATATGGTAATTACAATCTTGTAAAGCCACTAGAACGCGCAGTGTTTCGGGCAGGTTCTTAATCTAAGAAAATTTTAAGTAGGTAAATACTTGCAAAATTTATAAAAAAAAATGAAAACAGTTACATGGCAAGAAAAAACAAATGAGAGAAAATTGTAGGTACAGTATATTAAAGCACATAGGTAGCTAAGATTGATTGCAATGACAGCTTGAATGGTAGTTGACAAAAATTGGTAGGCACAATACAGCATATGGCTAGCACATAAAAGAAGACAGCAATGAACACAATGATAAGGTTGTTTGGGTTGAATACATAAAAATTAGGAGATTGGGTAACACTAGGTACAGAGCAAAATTAAAGCTCAGTGTAGTAAACTAAGAAGATGAAATTAGGTACTTTCTGGTTTTGCTTTTAAATAAGGCAAAAGTTTTACAGTTTTTCAATTCACTAGGGAGTGAGTTCCNAAATAGAATTGGTCTAGGTGTTGGGAGGCATTTGGAAGGTCATTAATGTAGATGAAAAGAGAGGGCCAAGTATACTGCCCTGAGGAACACCAATGTTGATGGGTAGGGTAGGAGAAATTGAATTGTTCACAGAAACATACTGGAGTCTATCAGTAAGGTAGATTTGAGGTATTGCAGGGAGAGTCCTCTGACTCCATATGATGTAATTTAAGAAGAAGGTTTTGGTGGTTCACAGTGTCAAAAGCCTTACGCAGGTCCACAAATAACCCAACAGGGAACTCATTTTTATCAAGAGCTGCATGAATTAAGTTAATCATACTAATCAGTGCATCGTTAGTGCTTTTTTTAGGTCTGAAGCCATATTGGCAAGAGCTAAATATATTGTGCTTGCTAGATAAGAGTAAAGCTGCTTGTAGATTAGTTTTTCAAATTTTTGATAAGTTAGGCAGGATTGAATAGGTCTATAGTTGTTAACATCAGTGAGATCACCACATTTGTGGACAGGGGTTACTCTCGCTTTTTTTAGAATATCTGGGAAGGTTTGAGTTCAAGTGACTTGTTGAAGAGCAATGTAATTGCAGGGGCTAAGGATCTGAGGCTTTTTTGTAAATTAATGTCGGAATCTCCTCAAGGGCACTAGACTTGGTTTTAAGGGAAAGGATTATCTCATTGACATCAGTGGAATTAGTAGGCTTTAGGTACAGAGACTGTGGATAGTTACCTGTAAGGTAGTCCTTAACCTCAGTACTGGAAGAAGGAATCATTTGCAAGGATGACCCAATGGAAGAGAAGAACCTATTGAACTCGATAGCAGAATCAGATGCTGAAAGCTGACCATCGTTATTTGACAGGAGTGTTGGTTTGTTATTTAAAATCTTCTTTGATCCCAAGATTTGTGAAATTGTGCTCCAAGTTTTTTTAATGTTGCTCTTTATTTGGGTAAATTTATCTTCGTAGTATTTAGTTTTGGCTCGTCTAATTATCTTAGATAGCAGTAAAGAGTAATTCTTTGAGAATTCTTTAGAGACGGTTCCTAGCCTATACTTCTTCTCAAGGTCATGTTTTTTATTAATGGATTTAAGTATTCCCTTTGTAAGCCAGGGATTGTTAAGCCTTTTGGTAGTGACTTGTTTTGTAAGCATAGGACAGTGGGTGTTATAAAGGCTTAGAGTTTTTTGAAGAAAAGATGTACTGCTAGGTTGATGTCCCCTATGTTACCTAACTCTGATTCCCAGTTGACATTATCAGCAGCAGTTATAAAATTGCCTATAGCAGATTCATTGTGCAGCCTAAAACTTATCTCCCTTGACTCTAGAGGTGGTTTGTTAATGTTAGTTAAGAGAAATGTGGGGTAATGGTCTGTAGTACTGTCGGTGATTATACCTGAAGTAAGCGGAGAGGTTATGTTGGTCCAGATGTGATCTAGAGTCGTGGCAGTACTATCAGTGATTCTGGTAGGTCTAGTGATTAGGGTATGAGGAAGCAGGAATTCATACAGTTGAGGAAGCTAACAGTAGTAGGGTGCTCAGGCTCGCAGAGGTCAATATTAAAGTCCCCTGCGATAATTAGATGGTTTTTGTTAAGTCTGTTATCGAGTATTAGATTTCTAAGGTTTGAATTGAATTCGGGCACATCAGTGTTAGGAATCCTATAGACTGCTCCCACAGACAGGATAGACTCGGTACCCTTTACTCTGAAACTGGCGAAGATATACTCCCCACAGCAGTCTCTAGTTCTAATTACTTTTAAGCATGTTAGTTCATGATGGTAGTAAAGAGCAGTACCACCACCTCTCTGAGTTTGACGACAGTTGTGAATTGCCAAGTAGTTAGGCATGTTAAAGAGTTGAGTAGTATCCTCTTTCAACCATGTTTCAGTAAGTACAATAAAAGTGAATTTGTTGTCAATAGTTTCAATTAAGGCACTAACATCATCGAAGTGTTTACCTAGGGATCTAACATTTAAGTTGATTACAGAGATATTGTGATTATGTGATAATACATTGTTTACATCATTTGCTGTAAAATATCTGCAGTTCAGATCATTAAAGTGATGATTGTCATAGATAGTGGATAAGAGGTTTAGTTCTGGGTCTATACTTGTCTGCATAAAAAGGCTGGTTATTAACCAGAATAGTATGAACTTATTTAAGAGAACAAAATGTGATCAATATTACTTTTCAATAGAAAAGTTAATTATAGCAAAACACAACAATACAATAATATAACAATACAATAAAAGCTTACAAAGTACTAAGTCTACTAAAATTAAAGAATAATTATAGCAAAACACAACAATAAATGCAAATAAACAAAAGAAAATAAACAAATAGAAGTAAGATAAGGACACTAGATAGCCTTGGAGGAAACACAAGTTTGGTGGAGAGAACAAAAAATCGGTAGAGACAGTCAAGATGATTATATAAAAAATTTGTCAAATGATAAATGTAAAGTAAAATAATCTTAAAGATAATAAGTTTTAATTAGCTTAGTTATTAATATAGAATTAGTATGAACTTAATTAAGAGAACAAAGTGAGATCAATAATTACTTTACAATAGAGGACATAAATCAATACAATTAAATTTAAATTTTAAAAATAGGGTAAGATTAGATTTAAGAGCAAAATTTTACAATGATAATGAGGTAGATGCTTGGATAAGTGCATGGAGACTTGACGGATTATTTAGAAGATCATATGAATGAGAGAACATTTGGTAAATGGTAATGCAGAGACAGCACCTTGGACAAAGTTAGATTAAGTTAGGTTAGGCTCAGGCACTGAATGAGTTATTTTAAGTACTGGCATTGGTCGGGTTCAGGTTTTCCGATATACCACAATCACTAAAGAAGGCCAGTAGTTGTTGGTCACACTTTATTTCATATCTTTTCCCTGCACTTTCCTTCTTAGCAATGATCGTTCCATTCCTAGTGTAACACTGCTTGATAAGACCAGGGTTCCGTTTGCGAAATTGACGCAGCCTGAAGAGGAGGGATCCACGCTGCTTTGTAAGACACTCACTTGTGTCTTGACACTTGTTTATTTTCTATTTTCTACCATGTTCCCCCTTTTTTTATCTTTTATTATTTTTTTTTTCCATTCAACACAATTTATACTTTAAGCTCAATTATTATTAAGCTTTACTCTAAGTGTTTTTTCCCCACCTCTCCTTGCCCGAAACGCTATGCGTACTAGTGGTTTTAGGTATTGTATGTACTACCTCTATTTTTAAATCTAACAGAATGTTTGTACTGTAACTCTGCAACTATGTATGTTCTGTTCCTAAATAAATTATTATTATTATTATTATTATTATTATTATTATTATTATTATTATTATTATTATTATGACCTCCAGAAGCCTAACCAGACTTTAATAGTGGTGTTTATTTCCGTTTCATGGTTGCCCCTGTAATTACCTGTGTAAAAAAATTAAAAGTGTGTGTGTGTGTGTGTAATTACCTAAGTGTAATTACCTAAGTGTAGTTACAGGATGAGAGCTACGCTCGTGGTGTACCGTCTTCCCAGCACTCTTTATCATATAACGCTTTGAAACTACTGACGGTCTTGGCCTCCACCACCTTCTCCCCTAACTTGTTCCAACCGTCTATCACTCTGTTTGCGAAAGTGAATTTTCTTATATTTCTTCGGCATCTGTGTTTAGCTAGTTTATATCTATGACCTCTTGTTCTTAAAGTTCCAGGTCTCGGGAAATCTTCCCTATCGATTTTATCAATTCCTGTTACTATTTTGTATGTAGTGATCATATCACCTCTTTTCTGCTGTCTTCTAGTTTTGGCATATTTAATGCCTCTAACCTCTCCTCGTAGCTCTTGTCCTTCAGTTCTGGGAGCCACTTAGTAGCATGTCTTTGCACCTTTTCCAGTTTGTTGATGTGCTTCTTAAGATATGGGCACCACACAACCGCTGCATATTCTAGCTTTGGCCTAACAAAAGTCGTGAACAATTTCTTTAGTATATCGCCATCCATGTATTTAAACGCAATTCTGAAGTTGGAAAGCGTGGCATAGGCTGCTCGCACAATATTCTTTATGTGGTCCTCAGGTGATAGTTTTCTATCTAGAACCACCCCTAGATCTCTTTCTTTATCAGAATTCTTTAAAGATTTCTCACATAATATATAGGTTGTGTGGGGGTCTATGTTCTCCTATTCCACATTCCATAACATGGCATTTATTAACATTAAATTCCATTTGCCAAGTGGCGCTCCATGTACTTAGTCCAAGTCATCTTGAAGGGCATGACAATCATCTAAGTTTCTTATCCTTCCTATTATCTTAGCATCATCAGCAAACATGTTCATATAATTCTGTATACCAACTGGTAGATCATTTATGTAGACAATAAACATCACTGGTGCAAGAAATGGCCACTGCCTTTTGAACGAAAGGCGGTGGAATTTCTGATGGGGAAGGAAGACAATTGCGCATCGCGTTCCGCAAGGCGCGGTGCGGACAGTCTGGGTGGCATAAATAGTGCGGAATGGGAGGTTTCTGTCTCACTCCGCTCCCGTCACGGTCCGCGACTCAAGAAGCGTCCACACTCAGCGCCGCGCTTCATCGACACGTGGGCTAGTACTCTATACTGCATCTCAAGCAAATGGACCCCATCCCCGCTACCATGGTCCCAGCTCTGACTTTCCCTGATCCGGCAGGGGCTCCCTGTCGTACTCAGCAAACCTTAAGGTAAAAGAGTTTCCTGTTCAAGTTAGTCAGGACTTTCCCCAGTGCTGGCGTGTGGTTGCGCCGTCCCTCGCGGCCCGTTCGTACCGCCTTAGCTAGTTCCTGGGCATCCCGCCTGTTTGCCTGCCTGGGGTTGCAGGTGCGCCTCCAGGTCGGGAATGGTGTGCTGCTTGTCTGCGGCGTCTCACGTGGCCAGGTTTCGGTGGTCCTGTGCCCCTGGGTCCCGGGCCCTAATGTACGCTCGGTGGAGCATTCGTCCCAGGTGGGCCCTCCCAGGCGTTTATCGGGAGCCCGGTTTGCTTTGCCCCTAGGCTTGCCCTAGGGGCCATGTTTCGCCCGCGCCTGGTCGTGCACATCGCCCTCTGTGGCGACGTCACGTGGCTGGTTTCTGTGGACCTGAGCCCTGGGGCCAAAGCCCGGTAGGCGGCGCCCACGCGGCTTGGAGCTCTAACGAGCACTCGCCCCAGCGATGCTTTTCGTTTCCTCCCCCCCCCCTCCCAGGCGTCTTCCCTGGAACCCGGTCTGTTGCGTCTCCTAGGCTTGTCCCTAGGGGCCAGGGTTCGTGACGCGTTCCTAGTCGTGCGTGTCCGGCCAGGCTCCCTGCGAGCGTCCTGGCGTCACCTTGGCGGCGACGCCTCCTGGCCGGGTTATTAGTCGTCTTTGTCCCTAGGGACCGACCCTAGGGGCCCATGCCAAGGTTGGCTGGTGTAGCCCAGCCTGTTCGTCCCTAGACGTTTGTCTGGCTGGTGTAGCCCAGCCTGTTCGTCCTAGACGTTTGTCTGGCTGGTGTAGCCCAGCCTGTGCGTCCTAGACGTTTGTCTGGCTGGTGTAGCCCAGCCTGTTCGTCCCCAGACGTTTGTCTGGCTGGTGTAGCTCAGCCTGTTCAACCTAGACGTTTGTCTGGCTGGTGTAGCCCAGCCTGTTCAACCTAGACGTTTGTCTGGCTGGTGTAGCCCAGCCTGTTCGTAGCTACACGTTTGTCTCGCCGGTGTAGCCCAGCCCGTGCGTCCTAGACGTTTGTCTGGCTGGTGTAGCCCAGCCTGTTCCTCCCCAGACGGTTGTCTGGCTGGTTAGCTCAGCCTGTTCGTCCTAGAGGTTTGTCTGGCTGGTGTAGCCCAGCCTGTTCGTACCTACACGTTTGTCTGGCTGGTGTAGCCCAGCCTGTTCGTACCTACACGTTTGTCTGGCTGGTGTAGCCCAGCCTGTTCGTACCTACACGTTTGTCTGGCTGGTGTAGCCCAGCCTGTTCGTACCTACACGTTTGTCCGGCTGGTGTAGCCCAGCCTGTTCGTTCCTACACGTTTGTCTGGCTGGTGTAGCCCAGCCTGTTCGTCCTACTCGTTTGTCCGGCTGGTGTAGCCCAGCCTGTTCGTACCTACACGTTTGTCTGGCTGGTGTAGCCCAGCCTGTTCTTACCTAGTCTTTTGTCTGGCTGGTGTAGCCCAGCCTGTTCGTCCTATACGTTTGGCTGTTTGGCGCCGCACAGCCTGTTCGTCCCAGTCGTTTGCCTGGCTCGTGAAGCCCAGCTTGCTCGCCCCAGACGTTCGTCTGGCTGGTGTAGCCAAGCCTGTTCGTCCTATACGTTGGGCAGTTCGGCGTAGCACAGCCTGTTCGTCCCAGTTGTTTGCCTGGCTCGTGTAGCCCAGCTTGGTCGTCCCAGACGTTTGTCTGGCTGATGTAGCCCAGCTCGTTCGTCACAGCTGCTTGTCTGGCTGGCACAGCCCCGCTTGTTCGTCACAGACGTTTGTCTTTTGTTGCACTTTTGAGAATATTATTGCTCTAAGCTAGCCATTCTCCCTTGTTTATTACTGTTTATTAACCATTCCACCCCTTGAACTTTACAGTTTACTCTATCCAAACCATACCATGCACTATTACTATTTAACCTACCATCCTATCCCTTGATTAATCCCGCTTTAAGCCAACAAATCTTCCCATGTTTATCACTATTTCTTTCGTTTGTTCATCTTATATCAAGTACATTATATTACGGTCTTATTCTATTATTAGAATATATTATTCCCCTCCCGTTCTCACTGTTCTGTTCTACTCCTACAGGGTAGGCGCAGGACGTAGAGCGGTCTGTTGGCTTGGGTGGGCTACGACATGTTATCAATTATTTAAGTTTTCCTAAATTAATTTATTACATTGTTCAGCTTTCAGTTATGCTTGTATTTACTTACTAATCCAGTTGCAGAGTTAAAGCAGTGTCCATTGCTGTGGGATACGCAGTTAATTTGTTTCACTTTTGAGACTATTATTGTTTTAATCTAGACCAACTATTCCATGGATAAGTACTGTTTTAATTATCCATTCTATCCCATGGACATTAGTTTTAATCTATCCAAACTATACCTTGCATATATTACTGTTTAACCTATCCATCCTATACCTTGTATAGCCCTGCTTTAATCTAATCAAGTTATCCATGATTATCACCGTTTACTCTTTATTTGTTCAGCTTAAATTTACTTAAATAATACGTATTTACTTAATAATACTGTTGCAGTGTTAAAGCAGTGTCCATTTCTAGTGGGATACTCAATTAATTTTGCTTTTCACTTTCGAGATTAATTGTTTGAATTCTTCCAAACTATACCACGATTAATACTGTCTTAATATAATCAAACTATACAATGAATAATACGGTCTTAATATAACCAACTACTACCATGAATAATCTGTTCAATCTTACATGAATATTACTCTCTTAATCTATTTAACTGACAGCTTTATTACTTTGGTTTTATTACGATAGCTTTGGCTATCTGTCCGGTATTTTCACACACTATGGTCAATTAACTTTACCTTTGCTTTTGTCTACTGGTGTATGTGACGGTTGCTGGTGCGGCAGCTGGGTCTCCCTGACTGCTTTTTTCCTGTTAGTCCTACCGATGCTTACTTTTTCATTTTCCGCAGTGGCGATCTCGAGAAGCCGGATCACGCAGCAACTGCAACATGGAAGAGGGCTCGGGCGGCGGCGTGCGAGGACAACAGCGCAGTGGTGTGAGGACGCAGCCGGCCTGGGCCCGGACGAAACCCCACCCGTTTCGCCTCCCCCTCCTCGGGGGCCTCCTCGGGGGCCTCCTCGGGGGGCTCTGATGTGGACGGAGACCACATTTCCCAGAGGCCCCCTGCCGGCAAAGCGGCGGGTGGCACAGCGACGCAGCCTCCACCCCCTTTCGGCAGACGATTGGCCTTTCGGCAGACGATTGGACGACGCTTCAGGCGCCCATCGTGCAGGCTCGGAGGCCCTCTCATGACACAAGCCTTCTGGGCATGGGGACCACTGAGGCCGACCCTGCCGCGGCTGCTACTGCCGCCCCCCCTTCCCCAACCGTCGACCAAGGGCCAGGGCCAGGGGGCATAAGTCGAGGAGACGTACGAGCTCCTCCAGTCTGTCCTCCTTTCCTTCCCAGTTCGGTAGCATAGTTGCTCTGCTCCTTGGGGTTTTTCCCTCGCGGCCAGCGGGCCCTCGCCCTTCGGGGGGGGGGGGGGGTCCGGCCTGCTGGCCCCTGCGGGGTGGGGGTGCAGCGCCCGTCCCCAATGTGTTCCGCTGTCCGCAGCTACTACTTTGACTTTACTGCCATTCTACTAGTAAGCCCTACCTTAAGTCGGCCTCTGGCCTGGGGTTATTTAGGAAATTCTTTCTCCTTATTCCTTGGCGGATCGGCCTCTGGCCTAAGGTTATTTTCTTCTCCAAATTCATATCAGGCTTTCCCAGTCTCTATGTAATTTTCTGCCGCCTGTTTATTTCCAGTTAGGGTTTCCATTATGTTATGTTGTTCACTTATGGTGTCCTGGCTGTTATACTTAGTTAGATTTGTTACATTCGCCTCACTGCTAATTCTAGACAATAGGCCATTAGTTTTCTGCAGAGTTTGTTACTAGGCTACAAGATTACTTTTATTTTACAGCGGGTGTACATTTTAAGTTGTTTAGTGTACTTTGAGTTAGCCACGGCTATGTTGTACATTTGTTAAGACCTACTTAGAAGCCTGTCTTACTCTGCAGAATTATTTATACTGTACTAATAAATTTACGCCCCATACTGTTTGTGTCTTACTTCCCCTGATCAGAAACTGAACCCTGTGGTACTCCGCTTGTGACATTTCTCCAGTCCGATACATTGCCTTTGATCACTGCCCTCATTTTTCTATCAGTCAGAAAATTTTTCATCCATGTTAGAAGCTTACCTGTCACCCCTCCAATATTTTCCAGTTTCCAGAACAACCTCTTATGTGGAACTCTGTCGAAAGCCTTTTTTAGGTCCAGATAGATGCAGTCAACCCAACCATCTCTTTCCTGTAATATCTCTGTTGCTCGGTCATAAAAACTGAGTAAATTCGATACACAGGATCTTCCAGATCGAAAACCATACTGTCTGTCTGATATTATATCATTTCTCTCCAGGTGTTCTACCCATTTAGTTTTAATTATTTTTTCCAATATTTTGACTATTACACTTGTCAATGATACCGGTCTATAGTTAAGGGGGTCTTCCCTGCTTCCACTTTTGTAGATTGGAACTATGTTAGCCTTTTTCCACACATCAGCTACAACTCCTGTAAACAGGGATGCCTGAAAAATCAGTTGAAGAGGAATGCTGAGCTCAGGTGCACATTCTCTCAGAACCCATGGCGAAACTCCATCTGGACCAACTGCTTTGTTCTTATTTAGCTCCTTGAGCATTTTTTCCACTTCGTCTCTAGACACCTCTATGTGCTCTATGTTGTTCTCTGGAATTCTTATTGTATCTGGTTCCCTGAAGATTTCATTTTGTACAAACACACTTTGGAACTTTTCGTTTAATGTTTCACACATTTCCTTTTCATTTTCCGTGAATCTATTTCCCATTTTCAACCACTGAATATTATCCTTTACCTGCAATTTGTTGTTTATGAATTTATAGAATAGACCTGGTGTAATTACCTAAGTGTAATTACCTAAGTGTAGTTACAGGATGAGAGCTACGCTCGTGGTGTCCCGTCTTCCCAGCACTCTTTGTCATATAACGCTTTGAAACTACTGACGGTCTCGGCCTCCACCACCTTCTCACTTAACTTGTTCCAACCGTCTATCACTCTATTTGCGAAGGTGAATTTTCTTATATTTCTGCGGCATCTGTGTTTAGCTAGTTTAAATCTATGACCTCATGTTCTTGAAGTTCCAGGTCTCAGGAAATCTTTCCTGTCGATTTTATCAATTCCTGTTACTATTTTGTATGTAGTGATCATATCACCTCTTTTTCTTCTGTCTTCTAGTTTTGGCATATTTAATGCGTCTAACCTTTCCTCGTAGCTCTTACCCTTCAGTTCTGGGAGCCACTTAGTAGCATGTCTTTGCACCTTTTCCAGTTTGTTGATGTGCTTCTTAAGATATGGGCACCAAACAACAGCTGCATATTCTAGCTTTGGCCTAACAAAAGTCATGAACAATTTCTTTAGTATATCGCCATCCATGTATTTAAAAGCAATTCTGAAGTTAGAAAGCATAGCATAGGCTCCTTGCACAATATTCTTTATGTGGTCTTCAGGTGATAGTTTTCTATCTAGAACCACCCCTAGATCTCTTTCTTTATCAGAGTTCTTTAAAGATTTCTCACATAATATATAGGTTGTGTGGGGTCTATGTTCTCCTATTCCACATTCCATAACATGACATTTATTAACATTAAATTCCATTTGCCAAGTGGTGCTCCATATACATATTTTGTCCAGGTCATCTTGAAGGGCATGACAATCATCTAAATTTCTTATCCTTCCTATTATCTTAGCATCATCAGCAAACATGTTCATATAATTCTGTATACCAACTGGTAGATCATTTATGTAGACAATAAACATCACTGGTGCAAGTGAC
>WNGS01136301.1:0-13202 GCA_020271785.1 Procambarus virginalis
AATATATATATATTATATATATATATATATATATATATTATATATATATATATATATATATATATATATATATATAATTTATCTATATACTATTATATTATTACGACCTATATCCTATATACATCCTATATACGACCTATATACGACGTATTATTACGACCTATATCGACCTATATATTATTATATTATTACTCCTATTCCAGCGCCTCATGTCGCAGTACAGAGGGGAAATGCGTGCTGTATCCTGGGTACGCACCCAACCTCCGAGGAGCTGGACGAGGTCTTCGAACGCTGATTGTTTAATTGCTATATATTTGTGTGTGTGTGTGTGTGTTCTCTGAAACTGTAGCATTGCAATAAAATAAAACAAAACATACAAAAAATAATAGGGGTGGTAGGAGAAGAAAAAATTAAGTATTCAGTGAGAATCCACAGATCTTCTCTGAATGCTCTTTGTTTTCTTCTTCGAGGATGTGGGTCCCTGCAATTTGCACCAATTGGTACCCCTAATATATATATATATATATTATATATATATAGATATATATATATATATAATATATATATATATAGTATATATATATATATATATATTTAACACTAGCAGTACTCGGCCACGCGTGGCTGTGGCTCATGGGTTTGCTGATCTTCAGCAACTTTCCCTGTCGCCCAGTCCTTCCCACCAAATCCCCCCTCACCGGTTCTTGGGCCTGCCAACCATCCCCACTCCACTGTCCCCTCTCCTCCCCACCATTCCACCATTCCACCATCCTATCCTCTATTCCTTCCACCACGGAAGGTGGGAAGGAAGTAACTCCATTTTGTTTGTTATGCAAAAGGAGTTATATATATGGTATAAACATGATCATTATAAGTTGCTGAGGTCTTCGACCTGCACTCGTCTGGGGTGTCGCCTTGTCATGATGAGGGGCTAAGGTTCACCTTCCTGGGAACGGTGAGGGTTGCCTTCCCCCCTCTCTCCTGCCCTCTTTGGGTGTTGTACGTGCAGATGGCACCATGTATGAGACCTTGTGAATCATCGGCCTCCAGCTGGAAGGGTCGCCCGTGAGGGGGCTGCCCTGAGTGGATGGCTTTGTCTCCAGGCTTGGGTGATAGGGGGAATGAAGTCTTTGCACCAGTGTGGGAGAATGGTCGATGCAGTATGACTCCCTGTTAAAAAGGGGGAGCACCGCTGGTACAACAGACCCCTTCCTGCACACCCCCTCTAGGTCATCGCCGTCAGCCCCTTCGGCTGTGAAAATTTCCTTTGATGGTCGGACCCTCCGCCCTCTGTTATTCATGCTGGTGCCTGGTGCTCCATTCAGGAGTACATTCCCTCGCCTCGGCTTTGTAATAAGTGCTGAAAGTTTGTGCATAGTGCCCTCAGATGTTCCAGTACTGTATCTCTATGACCCATATGTGGGGACGAATGTCACTCTAAGTCTGCTCTTTTCCCCAGACTCGCTGCCTCAATTGCGGTGAGGCCCACCTTACCTTTTCTCGCCCGTGTATCCTTTACAAGCTTGAGGCTGCCGTCCTGAACTTGGAACACCGTGGTCGTTTGTCTTTTTTTGAGGTGAGACGCCAGGTCTGCCGTCTCCCCTCTTTCGCTGGTGTATTATTTGCTCGCATGTTGCATTCTTCCTGTCCTTGTCCTTCCCTCCTTTTTCAGTCTCACAACCGTTTCCAGACCTTAGTCCCTGACATGCCCACTGCCTCCTCCCCTGTTCCTTTACGTTGTCCCAAAGGGTCCCCCCCTCCTGGTTCTTCGTCTGGAGTTTCCCTTCTTTCTACTCAATCTGCCATGTCTCCTGTGTCTTCTTTCCCATCTCCTTCCTATCCTCCTCCTTCCCATTCTTCTCCCCCGTCTCTTAGCTCTACACGCCGCTTGTCTGTACAGCCTGTTGTCCATCATCCTCCCAGCAATCTTCATATTGTTCGCTCCAGTTCTTCTTAACCTGTTGAGACACTTGAGTCTGTCGCCCAGTACGTTGTTACAGGAACATCTGTCTCTTTGAGTCTGAAACGTAAGCCTGGCTCCTCTCCTTCCTCTTCCCTGGCAGGTAAGAAGGCATCGCTTTCTTCCTCGCCCCCCCAACTCTGACTACCTCTCCGTCCCCTCCCATTTCGGTGGTCGGGCCCCCTTGTCCCTGCTGTGGAGGTTTCTTTAGCCCCTGATTTTCTCTCGGTTGCTGCCCTTGCCGAGGTGCGCTCCTCCTCCTGTCCTTGACCGGCTCTCTCGGTTGTCTCCTCCTACTCCTCCAGGCTCTGCTCGTCCGCCTCTGGTCTGTCCTCCCGCTCCCTTCCCTCTGTTCTTACTCAGTTTACCCATGCCCCCTAACCCTGATCCTGGGCATATTTAACTTGCTGTGTTTTTTTACCTTTGTTTCTTCATTGTTCTCTGTTGCTGTCCTTTCTCTTTTGACGATGTCTATTCTTCAGCGGAATATTCGTAGATATTATGCCAATTCCCATGAAGTCACACTTTTGATTTAACAGTTTTCGCCCCTTTGTGTCTGTCTCCAGGAGCCGATGCTTCGTGCTCGTCCTGGTGGCTTTCATGGCTATTCCTTTCTCTCCTAAAGCTTTTGCTGAGATTCATAACTCTACTGCTTCCTTGATTCGTTCTGATATTCCCTTCGTCTCCCTACTTTTTCCATCGCCTATCCAATGTTCTGCTGCCCGTGTCGTTGTGAGTGAATGTTATACGGCTTGTTCCATTTATCTTTCCCCTAATGACCCGCTTTCTCTTCCCGATCTCAAGTACCTGCTAGACTCCTTGCCATAGCCGGTGCTCCTGCTGGGTGAATTCAATTGTCGACATAACCTCTAGGGTAATGTTCAGACATACACCCGAGGTCGCCTTCTCAAACCGTTCGTTCTCTCTTCTTCCTTATCTCTTCTGAATTCTGGTGAGCCCACTCATTTGAACTCTCGGACTCGCACCCTTTCCTGTCTTGATCTTTCTCTCTGCTTGTCGTCTCTTTACTTAGATTTCATGTGGTGGGTTCTTGATGCCTTCCATAACAGCGAAAATTTCCCCATCCTTTTTACCTTTTTCTCTTTTCACCCTCCCCTCTCCTTCCCTAGATGGCAGTTCGCCAAGGCTCACTGGGACCTATTTACCCTCCGTGCTATTCTTTCCGACCTTTCCGTTCTGCATTTCCCTCGCGCCCTCCTCCTTTTTAATGACACCGTGTTTGACGCTGCCCTCTGTTCTATTCCATGCTCTATCTTCTGAGGCATGCAGAAGTGTGTTCCCTGGTGAAATGCGAACTGTGCTCAGGCTGTCTGCTGTAAGCATGCGGCCTGGAAGAGACCGCTGCCGCCGGCAGGCGGCTGATTCTTTTCTTTTGTTTCAGAATGCGAGTGCGGTGGCCCGTAAGACCATACGTACAGCTAAACGTGTTGGAAGTTTCATGTTTCCACCATTACGTCCGATACTCCTCTGGCGCAGATCTGGAAACGAATCCCGCAAGACAGCGGGTAAGTTCGTTCCTGATGACTCGCCAGTCCTTTGCCTCTGTGGTACTCTTGTGGCCTGGTTGATACCTGGTTGATACCTGGTTGATGGGGTTCTGGGAGTTCTTCTACTCCCCAAGCCCGGCCCGAGGCCAGGCTCGACTTGTGAGAGTTTGATCCACCAGGCTGTTGCTTGGAGCGGCCCGCAGAGCCACATACCCACCACAGCCCGGCTGATCCGGGACTTCTCTTAGGAAACAGTCCAGTTTTCTCTTGAAGATGTCCACGGTTGTTCCGGCAATATTTCTTATAGTCGCTGGGAGGACGTTGAACAACCGCGGACCTCTGATGTTTATACAGTGCTCTCTGATTGTGCCTATGGCACCTCTGCTCTTCACTGGTTTAATCTTGCATTTTCTTCCATATCGTTCACTCCAGTACGTTGTTATTTTACTGTGTAGATTTGGGACCTGGCCCTCCAGTATTTTCCACGTGTATATTATTTGGTATCTCTCTCGTCTCCTTTCTAGAGAGTACATTTGGAGAGCTTTGAGACGATCCCAATAATTTAGGTGTTTTATCTCGTCTATGCGTGCCGTATATGTTCTCTGTATTCCCTCTATTTCAGCAATCTCTCCTGCTCTGAAGGGGGAAGTGAGTACTGAGCAGTATTCGAGACGGGACAACACAAGTGACTTGAAGAGTACAACCATTGTGATGGGATCCCTGGATTTGAAAGTTCTCGTAATCCATCCGATCATTTTTCTGGCTGATGCGATATTTGCTTGGTTATGCTCCCTAAACGTTAGATCGTCGGACATCATTATTCCCAAATCCTTGACATGCTGTTTTTCTACTATGGGAAGATTTGATTGTGTTTTGTACCCTGTATTATGTTTCAGATCCTCATTTTTGCCGTACCTGAGTACCTGAAATTTATCACTGTTAAACATCATATTATTTTCTGCTGCCCAATCGAAAACTTTGTTGACATCTGTTTGTAGTTTTTCAATGTCTTCAGCAGAGGTAATTTTCATGCTGATTTTTGTGTCATCTGCGAAGGATGACACGAAGCTGTGACGTGTATTTTTGTCTATATCAGATATGAGAATAAGGAACAGTAGCGGTGCAAGGACTGTACCTTGAGGTACAGAGCTTTTAACATCGCTTGGACTCGATTTTATCTGATTGACTGTTACTCTTTGTGTTCTGTTCGACAGGAAATTGAGTATCCAGCGTCCTACTTTTCCAGTTATTCCCATTGACCTCATTTTGTGAGCTATCACCCCATGGTCACATTTGTCGAAAGCCTTTGCAAAGTCTGTGTATACAACATCTGCATTTTGCTTTTCTTCTAGGGCTTCTGTGATTTTGTCATAGTGGTTGAGTAACTGTGACAGACAGGATCTTCCCGCTCTAAATCCATGTTGTCCTGGATTGTGCAATTCATTGTTTTCCATAAAACTAGAAATTTGATTCCTAATCACTCTTTCAAACACTTTTATTATGTGTGATGTTAGTGCAACTGGCCTATAATTTTTTGCCAAGGCTTTACTCCCCCCTTGTGCAACGGAGCTATATCTGCAGATTTAAGTGCTGCTGGTATCTCCCCTGTATCCAGGCTCTTTCTCCATATTACGCTGAGTGCTCTCGCTACTGGTACTTTACATTTCTTTATGAATATTGAATTCCATGAGTCAGGCCCAGGGGCTGAGTGCATGGGCATATTGTCAATTTCTCTTTCAAAGTCTTCCGAGTTTGTGGTAATATCCGTTATATTATCTGCAGCTTGAATGTCATTCATAAAGAAGCTGTCTGGGTCATCAACTTTCATGTTGTTAATTGGTGTGCTAAACATAGCCTCATACTGGCTTCTTAGAATTTCACTAATCTCTTTGTTGTCCTCTGTGTACGTACCTTCATTTGTAATTAACGGTCCAATACTGGTCGAGGTTTTGGATTTTGATTTAGCGTATGTGAAAAAATATTTCGGATTTTTCCTTATCTCTTGTATAGCTCTCTGTTCCAATTCCATTTCCTCAGACTCATATGATCGCTTCAACGTTTGTTCGATTTCTTCGATCTCCCTGCTTAGGCTTATTTTCCTTGCTTGTGATAGTTGTGTCTGCCGAAGCATTTCCGTAATTTTTTTCCTTCTCCTGTACAGTCGTCTGCGTTCTCTTTCTAGAGTGTTCCTCTTTCTGCCCCTCCTCACCGGCACGTGCTTCAAGCAGACCTTGTAAGCTTCAGCTGTCAGTTGAGCTATTCCCTGTGTGGGAGTTTTGTCGCTTAAGACCGTCTCCCATTGAATGGTTGAAAGGTCTACATTTATTTTTTCCCAGTCAATCCTCTTATTGTTGAAATTGAATTGATTGAATATTCCTTCTCGCTTGTTGGGTCTCTTAGATCTACTACCGTTATTTATGCTAGTTCGCACTTCAATGAGCTTATGGTCTGAGTATGAAGTATCTGAGATTGTTATGTCTCTGATTAGTTCATCATTGTTTGTGAATAACAAGTCTAGTGTGTTTTCGTTCCTAGTTGGTTCTGTAATCTGTTGATTGAGCGAGAATTTGTCACAGAATCTCAAAAGTTCTCTGACCTGTGGCTGGTTATTTCCCGGGTCATTCCCTGCTATGATATTTGTGTTTGCCATTCTCCATCTTAGACTCGGTAAATTGAAATCTCCAAGGAAGATAATATCTGGAGCTGGGTTTGCTAGGTCATCAAGTATGTTCTCTATTTTGTGCATCTGCTCTGTGAATTCCTCAACCGTTGTATCTGGCGGTTTATATATTAAAATAATAATTAGGTTTAGTTTCTCTACCTTAATTCCAAGTACCTCTACCACCTCATTAGTTGAGTTTAGTAGTTCTGTGCATACCAGGTCCTCTTTAATATACAGACCTACTCCTCCATTTGACCTAGTTTTTCTATCACATCTGTATAAATTATAATTTGGAATCCAGATTTCACCATCCATGTAATCTTTTGTATGAGTTTCCGTGAATGCCCCAAATATGGAGTTTGACTCTAATAGGAGACCATTTATGAACTTGACTTTATTCCTTGACTTTGGCTTTAGACCTTGAATGTTCGCAAAAATGAATGATTGTCCATATTGTGTGTCACTTCTGGAAGGTTTTGGTGGTTCTCCCTCCTCTCTACCCTGACCCAGGGTGTGTTGTTGTGGCAATGGTTTGTCCAGTTTTGGAAGTGATATTGGGAGTGTGGTAGTCTCTGTGTAGTTGGGGGGTGTAGTATGTGTGGGCTTGATGACGAAATGTAGTCCAGTCTCGGGCATTTCCCCCTCTCCATCCGTACTCCTGCCACGTTTCTGCCTGTCTGTTTCTCCCTCTGTTTCTGCCTGACTCTAAAAAATGTTCAGGGCTATTATATTGGACTTCCTCTCTTATATAGCGCTGTGTACCTCTGACGTGGAAATCGGGGAAATGAAGATCGTAGCATTTCCTCTCATTAACTGAGAGTTTGCATAGCTTAGGGTGAAAATATCTACACTCAGTATCAAAACGACATCTGCCTTCCCCTAACCAGTTCCGGCACTTCCGTGTGTGCATGAATGAGCATTCAGTGCCTCTGGGCCCATATCTGCACTGTCCTTTTGCATAATACCTGCAAATATTTTCATCTGTGATTGCAATATTCTTGTTTGTATCCGTGTACGACTTGGCTACCTCTGTGATTTTTGTTCCAACTTTCTCGTTTCTGCATTTATTCTCGGTATTACTCTTATCTTTCGCCTTGTTGCTCTCGTCTTTCTCATTCGTCTCATTTTTTATCTCCTTATTCATATCACCAATTTGCTCTACAATAATGCCTTCATTTTTGTGTACCTCGATGCTATGTCCTTCTACATTGCTACTTTGACTCTCTAAATTCTCAATCCCTGGGTTGTGTTCAGAGTTCGTTGCTGTCTTTATATACTCTGCATATATTTCTGGTAGTTTTTGTGTGAATTGTAGCCTGTGTACTTCAGGAATGTCATTCATTAGTTTGGCAATGTTTTCCCACACCTGTCTGAATTCCAAGGCTGAATTGGCGGACCTGGTGCAGGTCGCGACTGAACTGGGTTCCCACTTTTCGTCTGTTGGCTCCGATTCTCATCTTCCTCAATTTTTCCTTCTTCGAAAGCCTGTTCTTGAATCTCATCCTTTAGATTTCCGCACCCACCCCAGACTTCCCTATAATGATCCCTTCTCTCTTTCTCTCTGAACTTCAGTCTGCCCTGGCCATCTGCAGTTCTACTGCAGTGGGCTCCGATGACATTCATTATGAGATGCTTCGCCATCTCCCTCCGTGCACATCTCAGTATTTACTGAGTCTGTATAATCGAGTCTGGGAGTCGTCGTCAGTGCCTGAGGACTAGCTCGATGCCGTTGTCCTAGAACACTATCACCACCTCTCCCCTTCTCAATTTGGTTTTCGCAAGTGCCGCAGCACAACAGATGTCCTGGTGAACTTGGAGGTCTATATTCGTACTGCTTTTGCTGCGAAGACCTATGTTGTTGCCGTCCTTTTTAACCTAGAAAAGGCTTACGACATCGTTTCCTTTCCTCTCTCGGAAAGGAAAGTTTCCTCTCTCGTCATTCGTTTCGAGTGAGGCTTGGTACCCCTCTCTCTACCTCTTTTAGGCCATACGAGGGTGTATCCCAAGGTAGTGTTTTGAGCACTACTCTTTTTCTAATTGCCCTCAACGGTCTTCTTTTCTCTCTTCCTTCTGGCGTCTTCTCCACTCTCTATGTTGACGATCTTACCCTTTGCTGTCGGGGTGATGATTCGCCGCTCCTTCACCGGCGGCTTCAACTTGTGATTGATGCCGTGGCATCTTGGGCCACCGATCATGGCTTCAAGTTCTCTACGTCTAAGACTTGTGCTTTGACATTTACTCGGAAGCATGTCGTTCTTCGTCCTTCTTTGTCACTTTATGGTCATCCCCTTGTGTTCAAGGATTCTGCTAATATTATGGGGTTAATCTTTGCCATTCGTTTGTCTCAGTCGCCCCATTCATCTTATCTCCGAGTAAAATTAAGTTAATGGCCTCTAAGGCCCTTAACCTCCTTAAGATTTTGTCCAATACTTATTTGGGTCCAGAGAGGTGCACGCTCCTCTCTTTACATTCCTCTCTCTTATTGCATAAACTCAAATATAGTTGCCCTGCTTATTCGTCTACTTTTAATTCTACTCTTCGCCGTCTTGATGCTTTGCACCATACCGGGTTGCGTCTCAGGTCCGGGAGCCTTTTGTTCGACTCCTGCCCTCAGCTTGTATGTTGACACTGGCTTCTATCTCTCCAGGACCGCCGTAATCGCTATTGTCTTCATTTCCTTGCCCGGTCCTTACAACATCCCTATTCTCGCCTCGATCGTGCTTTGACTTTTACCTCCTGTAGTTCCTGTTCCTCTTCACCACTTTCCTCTTTCTGTCTAATTGTCTCGCCTGCCGGATTCTCTTTCGGTCCATATGACCAATATTTCTCATCGTATTGTTCCATCCTTGCTCCTATGGAGGGTTCCCCTTCCAAAATTTTGTACATCCCTAACCCGCATTATTAAAGCTTTTACATCTCCTACGGTTTTAAAACGCCTATTCCCTGAACGCTTTTCTACACACCCCCACTCCATTTCCATCTTCACCGATGGGTCTAAGTTTGCATATGGTATAGGCTACTCTGTTGTTTTTCCGGACCACAATTATATCCGTCGCCTACCTCTGGAGACTAGCATCTTCATGGCAGAACTTTCTGCTATTCTCTGTGCTCTACGTCTCCTGCTTTCTCGCTGTCAGTCCTCCTTGTGGTTGTTGTTGACTCTCGTAGTACCCTCATTTCTCTGAGTCTTTTAATCTGGTCCATCCGGTGGTCATCGAGATTCAATATTGGCAGTTTCTTATCTCCAGTAAATTTAAATCAGAAGAGTTTTGCTGAGTTCTCAGCCATACTTGTGTCTCCTTAAATGAGCGTGCGGATGCTGCCGCTAAGGAAGCTATCCGCTCTTGTCCCATCTCCCGTAAAGGTATTCCTTATTCCAACTTTTACCCAGTTATTCATTCCTTCATCCTTTCCCGTTGGCAGGGTTGTTGGTCTTCTGTTGCTGCTAACAAACTGCGTTCTTTTAAAAGTAGTGAGTATCCATGGTCTTCCTCCTACCATCGTAATCTGTGGTGGGAAATGGGTCTGGAAAAGTTACATATTGGTCATACATGTTTAACTCACGCGCACTTAATGGAGCGCCGCCCTGCTCCTTATTATCCAAACTGCATTGTCCTTCTTACGGTCGTGCATTTCCTTGTTGAATGTCCTAACTACCAGAACGTCCATGTTTCTTGCTTCCCAACCGTTTATCGCAGTCACTTGTCACTCGATAGAATTTTTGGTGAATAGGATACCTTTAATATCGTTCATCTTATGCGTTTTTGTTCTCGTATCAGCATCCTTGGTAATATTTAGCCCCCTCTGATTATTCCACACATATGATGGTGCTACTTAATCTTCCCGGTTTGGTGCTGTCCTTTGATAATTACTTACTTCCTCCAGCTCCTCGAAATAGAGGGCAGGAACTCAGAATGCTGTGTTCCTTTCCCACCTCTGTATCGCCACGTTGAGGCGCTAGAAAAAGGAAGCTGGCAGCCCTAGAGTCTCTTGTTGTTTCAATTAGCCTAGAACCCAGTGCCTTCAAAAAACTGGTGGCACGCTTACTCCAGGTGCCGAGTGTCTCAGAAGCAATGGGGACAAAATTTTAGTGTTGATCTAGATCTCTGTACTTACGGGATTTGGCTGATTCCCTGTGAGTGGCAGCGTCACCTGGTTGTGCAACACTGAAGTCAATGTAGGTGTTATCAAGGATTGATACGCATGTGTAGTCCCATACCAACTGCTTGCCATTCTTCCAAGGGTTCACTGATATACCATCTGGGTGACCAATAAGAGCATCAAAGTTACGGGGGAACAAGATTACAGGGCTCTCTTTCAGCTGGGCATCTAGCTGTGGTGAGGCTTCTAATGATGATTTCGCTAACGTCACTGTGCCTCGAGTACCATCCTCCTGTGCTTGGCAGAGTAGGCCATGATGGCCGTATCTGTTGGCCACCACCTCGCCGCAAATACTCCGATATTTGGTGTGGATTGGGGCAGCAAGGAGGAGGGCCACAGCAATTCGGAGGGCGTGTGGAGAGAGAGACATGTGCCAGTTGCCGACAGTGGTGTTGCTAACAGGAAATCCCCTGCATCCCCCTCCAAATATTGTTGTCAAAAACATTATTTGGAGGACCTATGGCGATTCTTCAACCCAGACATGGCTTCTTAAATCTTGCTGGAATCAACCTCACTGAACACCAAATCTCTCATGAATCTGGGTATAAACTGTCACTTTATGTCCAGACCAAGTGACATGGCCCGAAAAGGGAGTTGAGATCCTATTGCACGACATATTCGACCTCGAGACGCAAAAGAAGGTTACCACTAAAGACACCTAGCAAGCGGAACTTATTGCAGAAGGAGGAAAAATTCGAGGTAACTACAAAAGCACCATACTGGCCCCCAAGCTCAAAGCGGCAGCTAAGAGCCTTCATGAGAATAAGGAGATAGTCGTCAAGAGAAATGACAAGTCGCCAATATACGTTAATCTTAAAAAAAGACGAATATCTGGCAAAAATGAACCTCATACTCTCCGACCAAACTAAATTCCAAAGGGTAACGAAAGACACTACAGCCAAATTTAAAACGAAGGTAAACATATTGATCGAAACTGTGAATGCAAAGAAATCCGGACTCCACCTGCTGAAGGTTATTGGGGATACAAACCTGGTTATGCGTATGGGAATGTCAAGACCCACAAGCCTGGAAACCCACTTCGACCAATCATCAGCAAGATACCCACACCCACAAACGACTCAAACGGCTGGCTAAACGACTCAACTGCTTGCTGACTCCATATGTACCTTGTGCTTTCAGACTGAAATCTCCAAAGGAATTCGTTGACTTACTGCGGGGAGCACGGGCCGTAGGGATAAAACCTCTTTGAATGTATAGTCGCTGTTTACCAACGAACCGTGGATGAAACAATACGGATGATAATGGACAGAGTGTATTGTGATTCGGCTTGTACTCCTCTTGACATACCAGAAAACAGTAAGAGAGCTACTCCAAGCCTGCACTAAAGAGGCACCCTTCTTAAGTCCAGATGGGCATATGTATAAGCACGTAGATGGGGTCGCCATGGGTTCTTCCCTAGGTGTCCTGTTTGCGAACTTCTTCATGGGTACAATAGAGCAGAGGGTCTTAGTTGACATAGACTTGAAACCCGGCATATACTACAGATATGTTGACGACATTTTTACGCAGGTACCTGATGTCAGACGTCTGCAGCAGCTGAAGGAGGCATTCGAGCAGAGTTCTGTGTTAAGTTTCACTTACGAGATGGAGAATGATGGGAAGCTGCCCTTTCTAGATGTAACAATCACAGAAAGGAACGGAGGCTTCCTCACTGCAGTCTACACTAAGGAACACACATAGGAATGTGCCTCAATGCCAATAGTGACTGCCCAGACAGTCACTGACAGAGGAGTGTTGTCAACGCTTACGTCGACCGGACTCTCAGTCACAGCTCAAGATGGAAGCAAGTCGATGAAGAACTCTGTAGGGTAAGGCAGGTCCTAGTCAACAATGGCTTCTCTAAAGGTTATGTTGAGGAAATCATAAAAAGAAAGGTGAAACGCCATGCAACCTCTGAAGAGTCAACTAACACAACGCTTGTATCCCCTATTAGACTGTTCTACAGGAACGGCTCATACAACGGAGGAAAGTGTCCTCATAGATATTATTAATAGGAACGTTATCCCTACAGACACAAATAAAAAAATACAATTGACAATTTACTACAAAAAACGGCCAATCTACACATGAAAAACGGCCAGTCTACACATGAAAACTCCCCAGACAGCAAACAGAACGCCTTGATGGAAACCAACGTCGTCTATGCCTTCACATGCCCACTTAGGGACTCTAAGCCCCAAAGAACTCAGTATATAAGCAAGGCAACAACATCTCTTTCTATACGATTAACAATGCACAAACAACAGGGCTCCATCAAGGAGCATATAATCTCATACACAACCAGACCTCAAGAGAGAAATCTTAACAAACATCACAGAAGTTATCAATACTACAGCGAAAAGGAGACTCAACATCAGCGAGGCCTGCACATCAAAAAGTCAACACCAGCAATCAACAGCCAATTAACACCTTATTCATTCTGCCCACTTCAAGACTCCGATCACACAGAACAAGAAGAGAAAACTCGCAATGTACCCAGTGATTCGTGTTCTGAGTATTTAAAATTCTCATTACCTACCCATTGATTTGTGATCTGTCACCTCACCCAAAAACATTTGTGCCATATCACCTTACCCAAAACGAATATAAGCATGAAACAGAGTATGTAGAATTGTTTTGAAAATGTAAAAAGTCTCTTAAAAACATTTCAAGGCGTCGGATCATAATAAAAAATGTGAAAATGAACTTTGGAGAGTTAATTTTTCAGTTACCCTCGACAGTGAAGGAAAACATAAGAATATTGAGGAGATTCGTGTTAGAATCATAATCTTACCTTTTCGGTCCTATTCAACATGTATATCTATATAAATAAAAATGAAATGTTTGTTTGTTCAAAATCGCTAATCTCCGAAAGCTCTTCACCGATTGTCTTGAAGATTTTACACAACTT
>WNGS01136321.1:0-15653 GCA_020271785.1 Procambarus virginalis
ATACCAAAATATACATTGCATGACTAACAGCAGTGAAGGGTGAAAGAATCGTAGGAGAAAAATGAGACAGTTATGACAAGATAATACAGAATAATTAGGAGAAGCGGCTGCATGTAAGGGCACGCTTTTAACAGGGGAATTAATGGTACTGAAAGCGCGGTGTGGGGCTCCCAGTGACAAATGAGTGGTACAGAAACGAGGTGGAAGGTATTAATACAGAGATGGATGATGGGATTGGAAGATGATAGGGTGGAGAGAAGATGAGGAGAAGGAGAACAGAGAGAGGGAGAGGGTAAATGGAATGAAGAAACATTGTTTCCACTATTCCTCTTTCGTCGAAATTGGGTGCGAAGGACTAGCTACAATGGAACTTCGGGACACTAGAGGGGGGCTTACATGGAGATATCTGTATTCTATACATATTTCTCCTGTATAATGTAAGGCCAACGCTTAGCTATAGACATGATAACTGAAGCTCAGTTGTCCAGAGGGCCGTAGGTGCACATGCAGGGATCAATAACATAAAACACTTTCATCAAAGTGTAAAATTCCTGCAACAGTATATCATTCTAACACAAATTTTCTCAATATTTCTTATGTTTCTTTTTACTGTCGACGGTAATTTGAAAATCAATTCTCCAAAATTAATTTTTATTTCTAGTCTTTTATTTCTAGTCTTTTTATTTCTAGTTTTTTATTTCTAGACGCGATGCATGAACGCGTTTCATAATAACTTATTACATTTTCAAAGACTTTAGTTTACACCACACACAACTGTAACCTGAAAACACTTAACAGAGTTTACTAATGCAAACTCTGAACATCTTGTCTTATATATACACTCGCATTTGGGTGAGGTTGATATGTTGCAACAGTTTTGGATGAGGTGAACAAACTTTTGACCAACACAACCAAAACCACGGTACAATGGGTATAAATTGGATAAATGAGAGGGAAGACTGGAAGTAACTGCAAAGGCCTATTTGCCCATACTTCCTCTCGATGCTTCTATATTGGTGCGGAGTCTTGAAGTGGGTAGAATATAGTTTGCATTAATTGGCTGTTGATTGATTGTGTTGACTTTTTGATGAGTAGTGCCTCGCAGATGTCAAGCCGCCTGCTATCGCTGTATCTATTGATGATTTCTGTATTGTTTGTTAAGACTTCTCTGGTGATGGTCTGGTTGTAGGAAGAATTATATGTTTCTTAATGGGTCCCTGTTGCTTATGCATGTTTATCGCCTGGAAAGAGATGTTGCTGTCTTGCCTATATACTGAGTTCTTTGGGCTTACAGTCCCTAAGTGGGCATTTGAGGCATAGACGACGTTGGTCTCCTTTAAGCGTTCTGCTTTGTGTCTGGAGAGTTTCTCATGAGTAGGTTGACCGTTTTTTTGGTTTATAGTAAATCGTCAATTTTACCTTCTGATTTTTGTCTGTAGGGATAACGTTTCTATTAACAATTTTCAGGACCCTTTCTTCCGTTTTATGAGCTGTGGAAAAGAAGTTCCTGTAAAATAGTCTAATAGGGGGTACAGGTGTTGTATTATTTGTCTCCTTCAGAGGTTGCATGGCGTTTCACTTTCCTTTTTATGATGTCTTCAACGAAACACTGGAGAAGCCGTTGTTGACTAGGACCTGCCTTAACCCTACAGAGTTCTTCATCGACTTGCTTCCCTCCTGAGCTGTGGCTGAGAGCACGTCATATATACTCACCCAAATTCGAGTATATAAGACAAGCTGTTTAGCGTTAGAAATTAGTAAAAACTCTGTTAAGTGTTTTCAGTTTACAGTTGTGGTGTGTGGTGTGTAAACGAAAGTCTTTGAAAATGTAATACGTTATTACGAACTCGTTCAAGCGTCGGTCAGACTAGAATAAAAATGAATTTTGGAGAATTGATTTTTCAATTACCATCGACAGTAAAAGAAACATAAGAAATATTGAGAAAATTCGTGTTAGAATTATTAATCTTACTTTTTCGGTCATATTTACACACACACATAATATATATATATATATATATATATATATATATATATATATATATATAATATATATATATAAGTAATATATATATATATATATATATTATGATAACTGAAAACTCACACCCCAGAAGTGACTCGAACCCATACTCCCAGGAGCAACGCAACT
Organism: Procambarus virginalis; assembly: GCA_020271785.1. NCBI lineage: Eukaryota > Metazoa > Arthropoda > Malacostraca > Decapoda > Cambaridae > Procambarus > Procambarus virginalis. The sequence continues at coordinate 2,153 of WNGS01136321.1, forward strand.
GGTATGTACAGGACGCCTTAACTTCCTTATGTCCGGTCGTGATGGTCAAGTGGTTTAAGGCGTCCCTGTACATACCAGTTGCGTTTGCTCCTGGGAGTATGGGTTCGAGTCATTTCTGGGGTGTGAGTTTTTTCAGTTGTATCTAGTCCTGGGGACCATTCAGGCTTGTTTGCATATATATATATATATATTATATAGATATATATAATATAATATATATATATATATATTATATATATATATATATATATATTCCCCATTGCATCTGAGACACTCGCGCCTGGGGTAAAAGTGCTACCAGTTTTTTGAAGGAACTGGGTTCTAGCTCATTGAAAACAACAAGGGACCCTAGAGCTGCCAGCTTTCTTTTCCAGCGCCTCAGCGTGGCGATACAGAGGGGAAATGCGCACTGCATCCAGGGTTCCTGCCCGCCTCTGAGGAGCTGGAGGAACTCGACACCCTATGATAACCATCTTTGTAACCTATTTGTAACTCCTTTTTGTAACACAGTTCAAATAAAGCAAATATATAGTGTACATACAAAAGAATGGGGGTGGTAGGAGAAGAAAATATTAGTGTCAGTGAGAAAACCACAAGGTCTCCTCTGAATACGTTTTATTTTCTTCTCCGAGCTATGGGTCCCCACATTGGCACCAGAGGTGGTACCCTCACAAACTTTTATATATATATATTATATATATATATATATATATATATTATATATATTATATATATATATATATGTCGTACCTAGTAGCCAGAACGCACTTCCCAGCCTACTATGCAAGGCTCGATTTGCCTAATAAGCCAAGTTTTCATGAATTAATTGTTTTTCGACTACCTAACCTACCTAACCTAACTAACCTAACCTAACTTTTTCGGCTACCTAACCTAACCTAACCTATAAAGATAGGCTAGGTTAGGTTAGGTAGGGTTGGTAGTTTCGGTCATATATCTAGGTTAATTTTAACTCCAATAAAAAAAAAATTGACCTCATACATAATTAAATGGGTAGCTTTATCATTCATAAGAAAAAAATTAGAGAAAATATATTAATTCAGGAAAACTTGGCTTATTAGGCAAATCGGGCCTTGTAGGTAGTAGACTGGATAGGTACGACGACTTCTGGCTACTAGGTACACCATATATATATATATATATATATATATATATATATATATATATATATATATATATATAACTGCATTTTGTTCCTCACGTGTTGCCCCAAAAATGAGGTGATTTGATAAAATGCTATGCCCAAGATTACCATCCGGGTGCCGGCGGGGAAGTGGTTCATATAGCTCCGGCTATCACTTCCTTTTGTCCGGTCGTGATGGTCAAGTGGTTTAAGGCGTCCCTGTACAATACCAGTTGCGTTGCTCCTGGGAGTATGGGTTCGAGTCACTTCTGGGGTGTGAGTTTTCAGTTGTATCTAGTCCTGGGGACCATTCAGGCTTGTTTGCATATATATATATATATATATATATATATATATAAATATAATATAATTATATATATATATATTATATATATATATATATATGCTAACAAGCCTGAACGGTCTCCAGGCTTGCCACTGAAAACTCTCACCCCAGAAGTGACTCGAACCCATACTGCCAGAAGCAATGCACTGATGTACAGGATCCCTTAACCACTCGACCAACACAACCGGACAAAAGAGGATGGTAGCCGAAGCTATTTCCATCCACCCGCCGGCACTCATTAGGTAATCTTGGGCATGGTATTATTTATCAAATCACCTCATTCTTTTCAATTTCCCTTTCTTTTGATTGCGTGTAAGCCAAGTGAATAAGGGTTTTTGTTTCATTAATTGTTACTTATCATTTTGTGGTAAAATTAAAGTCATTTTTTGTTATTATAAATGTTTGAAGTTTTAATTGTCTTTTTTTTTACCCACAGCTCTCCACAGCAGAGGACCCAATCTTAATTTCAAAATGAATAGGAAAATGATTGACATGAACATCGTGTTAAAAATTCTTTTGAAATTCTAAGTAAAATTCATGACTTTTCAAATACTTGTCGTATTCATCATCAGATATAAAAGAATACAGAAATGACATTAACATAAGCAGCAAACAAAGAACTCATAGTGGACAAAAATACCTAAAAGACAACAGATATAAAGCGACACTAATTATAACTCAAACACTCTGTTAATCTCACGTCAAGTGATCAAATAAAGTAAAACTTGATGTTATCACAAGGATACTCAAAGGTAATTCCAAAATTATAATAATAACTACACATTTACAGAAAATTTATATATAACAATTATAGATTACTATCTGAAACCTTGTAAGAAACATAAATATCGTATAAAACTAAGCACTAAATGTGTTTTATGTCTTAATCATACAAATACAACAGTACAAAATATCAACACTTGAAATGAGTAACAAAGACACAATTAAAGGGAGACTCACACACACATGTTGTAGGACTGGATAACTATTGTCCAAAACCAACATTCTCGGAGATTAGAAATCATTGTGATGAGTTGAATCATTCTCTGTTGGAATCCGATTTTAACATTTTAGACACTTGCATGAATGGTCAGGTCAGGTTAGGTTAGGTTAGGTTAGGTTAGGTTAGGTTAGGTTCAGTCGGATTTGAGAAAAATGAAATCATTATATATCAGGGAGCTGCGGCCTCTGCTAAATAATAACGTTTCCGCTGTTCAATTGTAATCTGAATAATTCACAGTAGACCTTGTGTTTTGATTTATAGCTCATGATGACGTATTTATTATTTGCTTTGTCTTCCTTTAATTGTGTCTTTCCTAATCAGTCAAGTGTTGATATCATGTATTGTTGTATTTGAGTAATTGAACATATAATGCAATCTTTTTATGTTTAGTTTTGTTCGATATTTATGTTTCTTACAAAGTTACAGCTAGTAATCTATATTTGTTGCAAATTTGTGTTTAAAATAAATTTTCTGAAAGTGTGAAGTTATTATTATATTTTTGTTATTTACCTTTAAGTATCCATGTTATAACCATCAAGTTTTACTTTATTTGATCACTTCACGAGAGATTAACAGTGTGTTTTGTAATTAGTGTCGCTTTACATTGTCTTTTGAGAGGTAACTTTGTCCAGTATGAGTTCTTTGTTTGTTGCTTATGTTAATGTAACTTCTGTATTCTTTTAGATCTGATGATGAATACGACAAGTATTTGAAACGTCATAAATTTTACTCAGAATTTAAAAAGAAATTTAACAAGATGTTTGTCATGTCAATCGTTATCCTATTCATTTTAATATATATATATATATATATATATATATATATAATATATATATATAAATATATATATATATATATATATAATATATATATGTATATATATATATATATATTCTATATATCATATATATATAATATAATATATATATGTATATATAATATATATAATATATATATATATATATATAATTATATGTTATTAAATATGACCGAAAAAGTAAGATTAATAATTTTAACACGAATTTTCTCGATTTTCCTTATGTTCTTTTTAATGGTGACGGTAAATGAAAAATCCAATTCTCCAAAATTCATTTTTTATTTCTAGTCTGACGCGACACTTGAGCGCGTTTCGCAAAACTTATTACATTTTCAAAGACTTCAGTTTATCCACACACAACTTTATGACTGAAACAGCATTTGGCTCTTATACCTGCATTTGGGTGAGGTGATGTAATACAATAGTGGGGTGAAAAAAAACAACTTTCAACAAAACAGCCTACTCATGAGAAACTCTCCAGACACGGAGCAGAACGCTCTAAAAGAGACAAACGTCGTCTATGCCTTCAAATGCCCTCTTGGGGACTGTAAGCCCCAAAAAGCTCAGTATATAGGCAAGACAACAACATCTCTTTCCAGGCGTTTAACGATGCATAAGCAACAGGGCTCCATTAAGGAACATATACTCTCTTCCCACAACCAAACCATTACCAGAGAAATCTTAGCAAACAACACAGAAATCATTGATAGATACAGCGACAGCAGGCGGCTTGACATCTGCGAGGCACTACACATCAAGAAGTCAACACCAGCAATCAACAGCCAATTAACGCACAACTATATTCTATCCACTTCAAGACTCCGTTCCAATATAGAAATATCAGGAAATATGGGATAATAGGCCTTCTGCAGTTCTGTTACCCAACTTCTATCTGTTACCCAACTACCCATTGTTCCTGTTCTATGTTTTGTTGAAAGTTTGTTTTTTCACCCCACTATTGTATTACATCACTTCACTCAAATGCAGGTATAAGAGCCAAAATGCTGTTTCAGTCATAAGTTGTGTGTGATAAACTGAAGTCTTTGAAAATGTAATAAGTTTTACGAAACGCGCTCAAGTGTCGCGTCAGACTAGAAATAAAAAATGAATTTTGGAGAATTGATTTTTCATTTACCGTCACCAGTAAAGAAACATAAGGAAAATCGAGAAATTCGTGTTAGAATTATTAATCTTACTTTTTTCGGTCATATTTAATAACATATGTATATATATGTTATATATATATATTATATATATATATATTATATATATATATATATATATATATATTTATATATATAATGTGTGTGGTGTATTCACCTAGCTGTGCTTGCCCCCACCCCCGCAAGCACTGAGCTCTGGCTCTTTGGGTCGCCTCTCAACTGTTAATCAGTCAACGGATATTATTTTTCTCACACACACACCCCCTCCAGGAAGCAGCCCATAACAGCTGTTTAACACCCAGGTACCTATTTACTGCTAGGTAACCTAGTGCTGTCCACTCAGCCACTAAGGGCCCCAGGCGTGTGTAGGTGTGGTGTGTGTGTGTTGTGTTGTGTGTGTGTGTGGTGTGTGTGTGTGTGTGTGTGTGTGTGTGTGTGTGTGTGTGTGTGTGTGTGTGTGTGTGAGAGTGTGTGTGTTTGTGAGTGTGGTGAGTGTAAATCACGAAGACATTTACACGTGATGGACAATATGACAGTGTCAGACCACGAAGGAAGATTAAGAACAGAATTCCCATGAGTACTTTTGTATTTAATTTTAACAACACCAACGTTATCTGGTGTGTAGCTGATGTTACATGATCCTGAACACCCCTCAGTCCTGGCCACTGGTGCAACATGCCCAGAGAAAAGAGTTCCTGCTCCTTGTCATTGAGGGAAATTAGACAAAGGTGAAGACAACAGCAGCTGTCCACCACCAGTTGGGGATGACGAGTGTGGCGGCCCAGCCTACAACAGGGAGAGGGGGCAACGAGCCCTTGTTTACCTTCTTGTTGCAGTATACTGCCTTTGAAGTCTTTATGGAGATGGTGTAGGTGTTAGTAAGGGCAGACCTTTGCTATACAAGAAAGTGTGGCCCTCTGCTATATAAGAGATGGCAGCCCTTACCTACACAATAGACGGCAGGCTTGAGTTATTCAAGAAAGGTCATCGTTCAGCTATACAAGAGAGGGCAGCCCACTGCTCTGCAAAAATGTACAGTTCTCATCTATACAAGAGAGACAGCTCATAGCTATGCAAGGAAGGGCAGTCCTCAGCTGTATAAAAGAGGGCAGCCCTCGGCATTTCAAGAAAGGGCAGCCCTCCAAATTCATGCTTTTAGCAACAATATTTGCTTAGTAAACATTATAGACGTTTCCATTATTTTGGGATATTTATTTTTGAGACTGTGTGTGTGTGTGTTTGTGTGTATAGTGTGTTTGTGTGTATTTGTACTCACCTAGTTGTACTTACCTAGTTGTGCTTGCGGGGGTTGAGCTCTGGCACTTTAGTCCCGCCTCTCAACGATTAATCACTAATGTACAGGTTGCTGAGCCTACTGGGCTCTATTATATCTACACTTGAAACTGTGTATGGAGTCAGCCTCCACCACATCACTTCCTAATGCACTCCATTTGTCAATCACTCTGACACTGAAAATATTCTTTCTAACGTCTCTATGGCTCATTTGGGCACTCAATTTCCACCTGTGTCCCCTAGTGCGTGTGCCCCCTTGTGTTAAATAATCTGTCCTTATCTACCCTATCAATTCCTCTGAGAATCTTGTATGTGGTGATCATGTCCCCTCTAACTCTTCTGTCTCCCAGTGACTTGGGAGAGGCTTAATTCAAGTAGTCTCTTCTCGTAGCTCATACCCCTCAGTTCGCGTACTAGTCTGGTGGCAAACCTTTGAACCTTTTCCAGTTTAGTCTTATGCTTGACTAAATATGGACTCCATGCTGGAGCCGCATACTCCAGGATTGGTCTGGCGAATGTGGTATATAATGTTCTGAAAGATTCCTTACACAAGTTTCTAAAGGCCGTGCTTATGTTAGCCAACCGGGCATATGCCGCTGACGTTATCCTCTTGATATGAGCTTCAGGAGACAGGTCTGGCGTGATATCAACCCCTAGCTCTTTCTCTCTCTCTGACTCTTGAAGTATTTCATCTCCCAAATGATACCTTGTATCTGGTCACCTGCTCCCTACACCTATCTTCATTACATTACATTTGCTTGGGTTAAACTCTAACAACCGTTTGTTCGACCATTCCTGCAGCTTGTCCAGGACTTCTTGAAGCCTCAAGCTGTCCTCCTCTGTCTTAATCCTTCTTATAATTTTGGCATCGTCAGCAAACATTGAGAGGAATGAGTCTATACCCTCTGGGAGATCATTTACGTATATCAGAAACAGGATTGGTCCGAGTACAGAACCCTGTGGGACTCCACTGGTGTTTTCACGCCAATCTGATGTCTCACCCCTCACTGTAACTCTCTGCTTCCTATGCTTAGGTATTCCCTTATCCACTGGAGCGCCCTACCAGTTACTCCTGTCTATTTCTCCAGCTTATGCATCAGCCTTTTATGGGGTACTGTGTTAAAGGCTTTCCGACAGTCCAAAAAAATGCAGTCCGCCCATCCTTCTCTTTCTTGCTTAATCTTTGTCACCTGATCATAGAATTCTATTAAACCCTGTAAGGTAAGATTTACCCTCCCTGAACCCATGTTGATGGGTTGTCAAGAAGTCTCTTCTCTCCAGATTTGTTACTAGGTTTTTTCTCACGATCTTCTCCATCACCTTGCATGGTATACAAGTTAAAAAGACTCTGGCCTGTAGTTCAGTGCCTTTTGCCTGTCACCCATTTTGTATATTGGGACCACATTAGCTGTCTTCCATATTTCTGGTAGGTCTCCCGTTTCTAGTGACCTACTATACACTATGGAGAGTGGCAAACAAATTGCTCCTGCACACTCTTCCAATACCCATGGTGAGATTCCGTCCGGCCCAACAGTCTTTCTTATGTGACCTCCAACAAGTGCGTCTTTACCTCATCTTTTGTAATTTCGAACCCTTCCAAGGCCGACTGGTTTGCTGCCACCTCTCCTAGCGCCGCGACCTCTCCTTGTTCTATTGTAAAGACTTTCTAGAACCTCTTGGTGAGTTCCTCACACACCTCTTTATCAGTCTCTGTTTACCTGTCCACACTTCACCTTGTGTGTGTGTGTGTACTCACCTATTTGTACTCACCTATTTGCGCTTGCGGGGGGTTGAGCTTTGGCTCTTTGGTCCCGCCTCTCAACTGTCAATCAACTGGTGTACAGATTCCTGAGCCTACTGGGCTCTATCATATCTTCATTTGAAACTGTGTATGGAGTCAGCCTCCACCACATCACTGCCTAATGCATTCCATCTGTTAACTACTCTGACACTGAAAAAGTTCCTACTAATGTCCCTGTGGCTCATGTGGGTACTCAGTTTCCACCTGTGTCCCCTTCTTCACATACCACCAGTGTTGAATAGTTTATCCTTGTTTACCCTGTCGATTCCCCTGAGGATTTTATAGGTTGTGATCTTGTATCCCCTTACTCTTCTGTCTTCCAGGGTCGTAAGGTGCATTTCCCGCAGCCTTTCCTCGTAATTCATGCCTCTTAGTTCTGGGACTAGTCTAGTGGCATATCTTTGGACTTTTTCCAGCTTCATCTTGTGCTTGACAAGGTACGGGCTCCATGCTGGGGCCGCATACTCCAGGATTGGTCTTACATATGTGGTGTACAAGATTCTGAATGATTCCTTACACAGGTTCCTGATGGCTGTTCTGATGTTAGCCAGCCTCGTATATGCCGTAGACGTTATTCTTTTTATGTGGGCTTCAGGAGACAGGTTTGGTGTGATATCAACTCCTAGATCTTTCTCTCTGTCTGTTTCATTAAGTACTTCATCTCCTATTCTGTATCCTGTGTCTGGCCTTCTGTTTCCACTGCCTAGTTTCATTACTTTGCATTTACTCGGGTTGAACTTCAACCGCCATTTGTTGGACCATTCACTTTGTCTGGTTAGGTCATCTTGTAGCCTCCTACTATCATCCTCTGTTTCAATCCTCCTCATAATTTATGCATCATCAGCAAACATTGAGAGAAACGACTCTATACTCTCTGGGAGATCATTTATATATATCAGAAACAGTATAGGTCCAAGGACTGACCCCTGCGAGACTCCACTCGTAACGTCTCGCCAATCTGAAACCTCACCCCTTACATTGACTCGTTGTCTCCTGTTGCTTAGGTACTTCTTTATCCTATGGAGTACCTTCCATTTGACACCGGCCTGCATCTCCAGCTTTTTCACTATCCTCTTGTGTGGTACTGTATCAAAGGCTTTCCGACAATCCAAAAATATGCAGTCTGCCCACCCTTCTCTTTCTTGCCTGGTCGTAGAATTCAAGTAACCCTGTGAGGCTGAACCTGCCATCCCTGAACCATGTTGATGATTTTACAAAGTTCTTTCGCTCCAGATGTTCCACTAGCTTTCTTCGCACAATCTTCTCCATCAGCTTGCATGGTATGCAGGTTAGGGCACTGGCCTGTAGTTCAGCGCCTCCTGTCTATGACCTTTCTTGTATATCGGGACTACGTTAGCTGCTTTCCAAATTTCTGGCAGTTCCCCTGTTGCCAGTGATTTGTTGTACACTATGGAGAGTGGCAGGCACAATTCTTCTGCTCCTTCCTTAGTATCCAAGGGGAGATCCCCTCTGGCCTATAGCCTTTGTCACATCCAACTCTAGTAAACACTTCCTTACTTCCCCGCTGGTAATCTCAAACTCTTCCAGTGTTCCTGGTTAGCTATTCCCTCTCTTATCTCTGGATTTCTCCTTGCTCTAAGGTGAAGACCTCTTGGAATTTCTTATTCAACTCCTCACACACTTCCTTGTCGTTTGTAGTGAATCCTTCTTCCCCTATCCTTAATTTCATAACCTGTTCCTTTACTGTTGTTTTTCTCCTGATGTGGCTATGAAGCAATTTAGACTGAGTCTTTGCCTTGCTTGCTTGTGTGTGTATGTATGTGTGTATGTGTGGTGTGTGTGTGGTGTGTGTGTGTGTGTGTGTGTGTGTGGTGTGTGTGTGTGTGTGTGTGTGTGTGTCTAATTACCTAAGTGTAGTTACTGGATGAGAGTTATGTTTGTGGTGTCCCGTCTTCCCAGTACTCTTTGTCGTTTAACGCTTAGAAACTACTGAATGTGTGTGTGACACTTGTGTCACATGTGGTCACACAGTGACACACATGTGTCACTGTGTGTGTGCACAGTGACCCACGTGGTCACTGTGCTGATGTAAACAAAGCAGTCTGGCCACGTGGTCACTGTGCTGATGTAAACAAAGCAGTCTGGCCACGTGGTCACTGTGCTGATGTAAACAAAGCAGTCTGGCCACGTGGTCACTGTACTGATGTAAACAAAGCAGTCTGGCCACGTTGTCACTGTGCTGATGTAAACAAAGCAGTCTAGCCACGTGGTTACTGTGCTGATGTAAACAAAGCAGTCTGACCCACGTGGTCACTGTGCTGATGTAAACAAAGCAGTCTGGCCACGTGGTCACTGTGCTGATGTAAGCAAAGCAGTCTGGCCACGTGGTCACTGTGCTGATGTAAACAAAGCAGTCTGGCCACGTTGTCACTGTGCTGATGTAAACAAAGCAGTCTAGCCACGTGGTTACTGTGCTGATGTAAACAAAGCAGTCTGACCCACGTGGTCACTGTGCTGATGTAAACAAAGCAGTCTGGCCACGTGGTCACTGTGCTGATGTAAACAAGCAGTCTGGCCACGTGGTCACTGTGCTGATGTAATCAAAGCAGTCTGACCCACGTGGTCACTGTGCTGATGTAAACAAAGCAGTCTGGCCACGTGGTCACTGTGCTGATGTAAACAAAGCAGTCTGGCCACGTGGTCACTGTGCTGATGTAAACAAAGCAGTCTAGCCACGTGGTTACTGTGCTGATGTAAACAAAGCAGTCTGACCCACGTGGTCACTGTGCTGATGTAAACAAGCAGTCTGGCACGTGGTCACTGTGCTGATGTAAACAAAGCAGTCTGGCCACGTGGTCACTGTGCTGATGTAAACAAAGCAGTCTGACCCACGTGGTCACTGTGCTGATGTAACAAAGCAGTCTAGCCACGTGGTTACTGTGCTGATGTAAACAAAGCAGTCTGACCCACGTGGTCACTGTGCTGATGTAAACAAAGCAGTCTGACCCACGTGGTCACTGTGCTGATGTAAACAAAGCAGTCTAGCCACGTGGTTACTGTGCTGATGTAAACAAAGCAGTCTGGCCACGTGGTCACTGTGCTGATGTAAACAAAGCATCTGGCCACGTGGTCACTGTGCTGATGTAAACAAAGCAGTCTGGCCACGTGGTCACTGTGCTGATGTAAACAAAGCAGTCTGGCCACGTGGTCACTGTGCTGATGTAAACAAAGCAGTCTGGCCGGGGAGGTCGAGTCCCGCTTCTGCAGTTCTTGGATATATGATTATTCATATCTCGTTCATATGGACATTTTGAGATAAAGTGTGTTTGTAAGATTAATATAAAGATAATTTAATGATTATTGGTAGTACTTATAATATGAATTATTTCTTTCTTACGATTGAATATGAATCACGGGAAGTGGAAGATTTGGTCAATTAGCACTTTGATGGTGGAAGATTATGGGCTTGTGACCTCAGTCATGTAGATAGACATAGGTCATAGGCTGATGTGACCAGTGGTGTAGTGATAGATGTATGATTTAGAAAATACTTCATTATATTGGTGATAAATATTGGTATGGTGGAATTTTCCACATGTGAGGCAAACCAATGGTTCTGCTTGTTTCGTAAACTCTTTAAGTTGTTCTGCAGTTTGTCATATTAATTTTTTCTTTCAATTGTCTTCTTCTTGGAATGTTCTTATATTGGATATTCTAATGTGTGGTAATTCCTGGAATGTTCTTATATTGGGTATTCTTGTGTGTGGTAAACCAGTGTTCTTATCCTATCCTTTCCTGCCTTTTTACTGGTTTTCAACATGTTTCATTCCAAAACGAATAAACAATGATCGTTTGTTCCCAGTTGTTTCGTATTGTTGTGGACAAGAAGCGTGTTAGGACTAAATGAATCATCGATGGGGCAGTGGTAACACACTCGCCTCACCAGCAACTTGGCCTGGGATCGAGACCTGGCCAGGGAGGATTGACTAGGGGTCATTCTTTAAATGGTCGTCTCTGTTCACCCATCAGTAATTAGGTACTTCGTTGTAAATGGATTAGTGGGAGATAAGGAGACCGTCGAGCCTTTAAGTAGCCAGACCGCCATTGGCTAAACCATTCCAAGTGGATAGGTTAATGCTATTGAAATCATTTAACTTAGTAAATCATTTAATCAAATCATTTAACTTGATTAACTTGAAATCATTTAACTTAGCCGCGGGGACGCTAAGCCCCGGAAGCACCTCAAGGTAACCTCAAGGTAAGGTAGTATGATAAAGTTAGTTGATGAGGATGATAAAGATAATCCCTTAGAATAAAGTAATTAGATGAGGATGATAAAGTTCATCCTTGAGGATAAAGTAAATCCCCCCTGGTTTTCTTAATCCTTCTTTATAATGTATATATAAGGAGACCGCGACTTAGATTCTCCTCACGGGAGACATCGTCCGTCACGCAGGGTGCAGTCGCACCTCCACACATCTCCAGTATCAGCTCTTGATACTGGTAATGGCTCATAAAGGGCCACCACTTCGGGCTATTCATGCCCGTGCCACCTATTGGGTGGCTAAATGTTCATCAATCAATCAATAGATTCTCCTGAAGGACGAGGCTTGAACAATCTCTCCTTTCACCTCACGCACCTAACTTTGGACCGAGTCAACCGTTCAAAATGAGACGTAATGAGACAAATGAAGGCATGCAGCGCAATACTGACGCTTTCTAAGCAATTGCCTCGATAGATTAGGTGGGTTTGTGAGTTGATGGTTAAGCAGAACAGCTGAGTTTTTAACGGAGTTGTGAATTGAGAACTGTGAATGGATCAAGTGGAGAAAGTACACAAGTGGATGAAACTCGTTAATTAATTAATAATTGATTAATTATGGCCTGAAAATAATTAAGGCAGATCAGAACTCTCATCAAATGTTATAAATTAGTGACATTCTGATTGAAATGGTTGTAGATGAATGTAATATATGATATAGTGACCTCTTGACGCTAAACGTATAACAGAAAGTTTTAAAAATAGAACTGATTGTTGCAGGAGGGAAATTGGTTGGATTTAAATAGAAATTGACTATTATAAATAGGTACACTGAAGTAAATTGTTCCATATGTGTTTTCCACTAAGAAAGTATATATTTTAAACCTGAAACAATAATAATTTTTACATTGGGACAAAAAATATTTTTACTGTTACTGCAAAAAAAAATATTCAGTTTTATTTCTCCCAAAATTTTTTTTTTCCATTTCAATTATGTAAGTTCAAACCGTTATACAACTTTCTTTTTTAATGAAAGTTCAATGCAATTCGCAGTGGCACGGGCTTCATTGGCTACGATATAAAGCGTCCTTGAGGGGGGGGGGATGTTGCCAGGGGTCCATCAGACTGTTACTGCCTCCCTCTATGCAAATGGCATCGAACCTGTTCACATCTCTGTTTTCCTTTCTTCCGCTAATTGAATTCGCCACTTAGCGCCTGCGATCAAATTAGAATCTCCTGTCCGGGATGACTTTAATTGTGATTCTTCTCTATCTCTCCTTTCGCTGCGTTCTCTATCTTCCTCTGTTCCTCTCTTCTCTGTCTTTGCTGAATGATATTGTTTTTCTTGGGGGGGGGGGGGTCGTTGGCTTAGTTATTTGTTTTGTTTGTGGGATATATTTTTGTGAGAGGTCATGCCTCTCACCTGTGTCATGCCTCTCGCCTGTGTCATGCCTCTCACTGTGTCATGCCTCTCGCCTGTGTCATGCCTCTCACCTGTGTCATGCCTCTCACTGTGTCATGCCTCTCACCTGTGTCATGCTCTCACCTGTGTCATGCCTCTCACCTGTGTCATGCCTCTCACCTGTGTCATGCCTCTCACCTGTGTCATGCCTCTCACCTGTGTCATGCCTCTCCCTGTGTCATCCTCTCACCTGTGTCATGCCTCGCCCGTGTCATGCTCTCACCTGTGTCATGCCTCTCACCTGGTGTCATGC
>WNGS01136321.1:16653-33796 GCA_020271785.1 Procambarus virginalis
CTGTGTCATGCCTCTCACCTGTGTCATGCCTCTCGCCCGTGTCATGCCTCTCACCTGTGTCATGCCTCTCACCTGTGTCATGCCTCTCACCTGTGTCATGCCTCTCACCCGTGTCATGCCTCTCACCTGTTTCATGCCTCTCACCTGTGTCATGCCTCTCACCTGTGTCATGCCTCTCGCCCGTGTCATGCCTCTCGCCCTTGTCATGCCTCTCACCTGTGTCATGCCTCTCGCCTGTGTCATGCCTCTCGCCCGTGTATGCCTCTCACCTGTGTCATGCCTCTCACCTGTGTCATGCCTCTCGCCCGTGTCATGCCTCTCGCCCGTGTCATGCCTCTCGCCCGTGTCATGCCTCTCACCTGTGTCATGCCTCTCGCCTGTGTCATGCCTCTCGCCCGTGTCATGCCTCTCACCTGTGTCATGCCTCTCACCTGTGTCATGCCTCTCACCTGTGTCATGCCTCTCACCTGTGTCATGCCTCTCGCCTGTGTCATGCCTCTCACCTGTGTCATGCCTCTCACCTGTGTCATGCCTGTCGCCCGTGTCATGCCTCTCACCTGTGTCATGCCTGTCGCCCGTGTCATGCCTCTCGGCCGTGTCATACCTCTCGGCCGTGTCATGCCTCTCACCTGTGTCATGCCTCTCGCCTGTGTCATGCCTCTCGCCTGTGTCATGCCTCTCGCCCGTGTCATACCTCTCGGCCGTGTCATGCCTCTCACCTGTGTCATGCCTCTCGCCTGTGTCATGCCTCTCGCCGTGTCATGCCTCTCGCCCGTGTCATGCCTCTCGCCCGTGTCATGCCTCTCGCCCTTGTCATGCCTCTCGCCCGTGTCATGCCTCTCACCTGTGTCATGCCTCTCGCCCGTGTCATGCCTCTCGCCCGTGTCATGCCTCTCACCTGTGTCATGCCTCTCGCCCGTGTCATGCCTCTTGCCCGTGTCATGCCTCTCGCCCGTGTCATGCCTCTCGCCCGTGTCATGCCTCTCGCCCGTGTCATGCCTCTCACCTGTGTCATGCCTCTCGCCCGTGTCATGCCTCTCGCCCGTGTCATGCCTCTCACCTGTGTCATGCCTCTCGCCCTTGTCATGCCTCTCGCCCGTGTCATGCCTCTCACCTGTGTCATGCCTCTCGCCCGTGTCATGCCTCTCACCTGTGTCATGCCTCTCGCCCGTGTCATGCCTCTCGCCCGTGTCACGCCTCTCACCTGTGTCATGCCTCTCGCCCGTGTCATGCCTCTCGCCCGTGTCACGCCTCTCGCCCGTGTCATGCCTCTCGCTCTTGTCATGCCTCTCGCCCGTGTCATGCCTCTCACCTGTGTCATGCCTCTCGCCCGTGTCATGCCTGTCGCTTGTGTCATGCCTCTCGCCCGTGTCATGCCTCTCGGCCGTGTCATGCCTCTCGCCCGTGTCATGCCTCTCGCCCGTGTCATGCCTCTCGGCCGTGTCATGCCTCTCGGCCGTGTCATGCCTCTCGCTCTTGTCATGCCTCGCCAGCATCCACTAGAGTTGGCTTTCTGTAAGTAAAGTTTTTCTCAATTGATGTTTCTTCAGCGTCATTCTCTCTACCTGACACACTTGTATACAGACGTATACACATACTTAGAGGAAGTGACAAGGGGGGGGGGATGTTTACAATGAGTATCAACATCAGAAGGGGCATGGTTGGCAGCTTGAGACTCACATGTGTCATAGAGATGGTACAAACTTTTCTTTTGGCGTAAGAGTAATGGCTAAACACACACACACACACACACACACACACACACACACACACACACACACACACACACACACACACACACACACACAAAGAGATAAGATATGAAGAGTAGAACTGTAGAAGTATTAAAGAGAATCTTCCTGGTGCAAAATATCATCAGGGGGTGACCACCCAGCTGGGCTAGACCTGATCTTCACACAGTATGAGATGGTCATTGTGAACATTGACCTCTAAATACCATTAGGAGCCAGTGACCGCCGTGTTTTAGTCTTTGAATACATAGTGACAATGAAGGCCATAGGAAGATGTAACAATGGGGAGCTTGTGAGGTCAGCATACAGTAGAAGGGAATACCAGAAGGTCAGAGGATTCCTGAGGCGGATAGAATGAGGAGAGAACTAAGAGGAAAATCAACACTGGACATGATGGACTACGTAACGGACAAACTCCAAGAATCTGAAGAAAGATTTATACTACCACTAAGGGATGAGGTAAGCAATACGAGCATTACCTCATGGTTCAACAGACAGTGTTTGGAAGCAAAGAGGGGAAGCAGAAGAGCATGACAGAAACATGGAGAACACAGAAGGAAATAACAATACATATACAAAGAGGCCAGAAATGAGTACTCCAAAACTAGGAGAGAGGTAGAAGCAGTACGAGAATGACATTGCATTCAAGGCTAAGTCCTCAGCCTGTTTCCACTACTACTATTTTTTTCCACGCCCTACACACACACATCTCAGGAAGCAGCCCGTGACAGCTGACTAACTCCCAGGTACCAATTTACTGCTAGGTAACAGGGGCATAGGAAGAAAGAAACTCTGCCCATCATTTCTCGCGGGCGCGCGGGATCGAACCCGGGACCACAGGATCATGTGTACAGCGTGCTGTCCGCTCAGCCACCGGCTGTGTGTGTGTGTGTACTCACATACTATGATTGTTCTATTACTATTATTATACTATTATTATTCTATTGTACTATTATTATTGTTCTATAGAACTATTATTGTTCTGTGTGTGTGTGTGTGTTAGGACCCCCCCCCCTCGAGAACAAAGCTGAGAGGACCATTAACCCGTCAACACAGCTGATTTATCAAGACACATACTGTAGTGTGTCATCTGGGGCAAAAAGGTGACAAACAGCAGGGTACTATAGAGGCGAGAGTGCCGGCGGACAAGGACGGTGATTACCGCCCTCCATTAGAGGCAGTGTGTTCGTTAGGGATTATATTATCGGTGCTGAGTTCTGTGATGGTTTTGCACAATTTTGTTTAATAAGTCGTGTGTGTGTGTGTGTGTGTGTGTGTGTGTGGTGTGTGTGTGTGTGTGTGTGGTGTGTGTGTGTGTGTGTGTGTGTGTGTGTGTGTGTGTGTGTGTGTGTGTACTCACCTATTTGTGCTTGCGGGGTTGAGCTTTGGCTCTTTGGTCCCGCCTCTCAACTGTCAATCAACTGGTGTACAGATTCCTGAGCCTACTGGGCTCTATCATATCTACATTTGAAACTGTGTATGGAGTCAGCCTCCACCACATCACTGCCTAATGCATTCCATCCGTTAACTACTCTGACACTGAAAAAGTTCCTTCTAACGTCTCTGTGGCTCATGTGGGTACTCAGTTTCCACCTGTGTCCCCTTGTTCGCGTCCCACCAGTGTTGAATAGTTTATCCTTGTTTACCCGGTCGATTCCTCTGAGGATTTTGAAGGTTGTGATCATGTCTCCCCTTACTCTTCTGTCTTCCAGTGTCGTAAGGTGCATTTCCCGCAGCCTTTCCTCGTAACTCATGCCTCTTAGTTCTGGGACTAGTCTAGTGGCATACCTTTGGACTTTTTCCAGCTTCGTCTTGTGCTTGACAAGGTACGGGCTCCATGCTGGGGCCGCATACTCCAGGATTGGTCTTACATATGTGGTGTACAAGATTCTGAATGATTCCTTACACAGGTTCCTGAACGCTGTTCTGATGTTAGCCAGCCTCGCATATGCCGCAGACGTTATTCTTTTTATGTGGGCTTCAGGAGACAGGTTTGGTGTGATATCAACTCCTAGATCTTTCTCTCTGTCCGTTTCATTAAGTACTTCATCTCCTATTCTGTATCCTGTGTCTGGCCTCCTGTTTCCACTGCCTAGTTTCATTACTTTGCATTTACTCGGGTTGAACTTCAACAGCCATTTGTTGGACCATTCACTCAGTCTGTCTAGGTCATCTTGTAGCCTCCTACTATCGTCCTCAGTTTCAATCCTCCTCATAATTTTTGCATCATCGGCAAACATTGAGAGAAACGATTCTATACCCTCTGGGAGATCATTTACATATATCAGAAACAGTATAGGTCCAAGGACTGACCCCTGCGGGACTCCACTCGTAACGTCTCGCCAATCTGAGACCTCACCCCTCACACTGACTCGTTGTCTCCTGTTGCTTAGGTACTCCTTTATCCAATGGAGTACCTTCCCTTTCACTCCAGCCTGCATCTCCAGCTTTTTCACTAGCCTCTTGTGTGGCACTGTATCAAAGGCTTTCTGACAATCCAAAAATATGCAGTCTGCCCACCCTTCTCTTTCTTGCCTTATTTTTGTTGCCTGGTCGTAGAATTCAAGTAACCCTGTGAGGCAGGACCTGCCATCCCTGAACCCATGTTGATGCTGTGTTACAAAGTTCTTTCGCTCCAGGTGCTCCACTAGCTTTCTTCGCACAATCTTCTCCATCAGCTTGCATGGTATGCAGGTTAGGGACACTGGCCTGTAATTCAGTGCCTCCTGTCTATCCCCTTTCTTGTATATCGGGACTACGTTAGCTGCTTTCCAAATTTCTGGCAGTTCCCCTGTTGCCAGTGATTTGTTATACACTATGGAGAGTGGTAGGCACAGTTCTTCTGCTCCTTCCTTTAGTATCCAAGGGGAGATTCCATCTGGGCCTATAGCCTTTGTCACATCCAACTCTAGTAAACACTTCCTTACTTCCCCGCTGGTAATCTCAAACTCTTCCAGTGGTTCCTGGTTAGCTATTCCCTCTCTTATCTCTGGGATTTCTCCTTGCTCTAAGGTGAAGACCTCCTGGAATTTCTTATTCAGTTCCTCACACACTTCCTTGTCGTTTGTAGTGAATCCTTCTGCCCCTATCCTTAATTTCATAACCTGTTCCTTTACTGTTGTTTTTCTCCTGATGTGGCTATGCAGCAATTTAGGCTGAGTCTTTGCCTTGCTTGCGATGTCATTTTCGTATTGTCTTTCTGCCTCTCTTCTCATCCTGACATATTCATTCCTGGCATTCTGGTATCTTTCTCTGCTCTCCAGTGTCCTGTTATTCCTATAGTTTCTCCATGCCCTTTTACTTTGCTGCTTAGCTAGCCTACATCTCTGATTAAACCATGGGTTTCTCATCTTCATTTCACTGTTTTCCTTTTGGACTGGGACAAACTTGTTTGCTGCGTCCTTGCACTTTTGCGTGATGTAGTCCATCATATCTTGGGCCGTCTTTTCCCTGAGCTCTGTTTCCCATGCTATATCTGTTAGGAATTTTCTTATCTCCTCATAGTTTCCCTTTCGGTATGCTAACCTTTTGGTTTCGGTATCCCTCCTCGAGTTCAATAACCCTTCTTCAATCAGGTACTCAAACACCAATACACTGTGGTCGCTCATTCCTACTGGGGCCTCAAAACCGATTTCTCTTATGTCAGAGTCGTTCAGGGTGAAGACCAGGTCGAGTCTCGCTGGTTCGTCATTTCCTCTCATCCTTGTGGGTTCTCTGACATGCTGGGTTAAAAAGTTTCTAGTCACCACCTCCAGTAGTTTGGCTCTCCACGTATCCTCGCCTCCATGCGGTTCCTTGTTCTCCCAGTCAATCCTTCCGTGATTGAAGTCCCCCATGATGAGCAGGTGGGATCTATTTCTACAGGCAGCAGAGGCTGCCCTCTCAATTATAGTGTTAACTGCCATGTTGTTGTTTTCATACTCTTGACTGGGTCTTCTGTCATTTGGTGGAGGGTTATATATTACTGCTACTACTATTCTTGGTCCTCCCATTGTCATGGTGCCTGCTATGTAGTCTCTGAAACCCTCACAGCCCGGGATAGCCATCTCCTTAAAACTCCATTCCTTTCTCATGAGTAGGGCCACTCCGCCTCCTCCCCTACCTTCCCTCTCTTTCCTTATTACTGTGTACTCCTGGGGAAACACGGCATTCGTTATGATTCCAGAGAGTTTTGTTTCAGTGAGTCCGATTACATCTGGGTTCACTTCTTGTGCTCTTTCCCTTAGTTCACTTGCCTTGCTTGTGATCCCATCTATGTTCGAGTACATTACCCTGAAACTGACTCTCTTCTGCTTCTCCTCTGGGGGGGACCTGTGGGGTCTGGGGTGAGCGGGAGCTGGGAGGATCTGGTACGGGGAGACTGGTGGAGGAGGAAGGGCTTGGGGGGGGAGGGGGGGTGGGTGAGAGGGGGAGGGGGTGGGGGGGGTGGGTGAGAGGGGGAGGGTTGGGGGGTGGGTGAGAGGGAGGGTTGGGGGGGGTGAGAGGGGAGGGTTGGGGGGGTGAGAGGGGGAGGTTTGGGGATGGGGAGAAGGGGGGTTTGGGGGGGCAGTAAAGGGGGAGGGCTTGGGGGCGTGGGGGGAAAGGGAAGGCTGAGGTGGGTGAGGAAGAGGGGAGGGTTTTGGGGAGTGGTGAGGGGAAGGCTTAGGTGGGGTGGGGGAGAGTGGGGGGCTTAGGGGGCGGGGGAGAACGGAGGGCTTGTGGGTGGGAGAGACGGGAGGGCATGTGGGAGAAGGGAGGGCTTGGGATGGGAGAAGGGAGGTCCTGGGGGGAGGGGTGAGTGGGAGGAGGGGGGTGAGTGCGAGGATGGGGGAGGGTGCCTTAGGTGGGTACTAAGTGGGAGGCTGACAGGGGATGGGGCAGGTAGGGTGTCTGTTGGGTAGAATGTGGAGGTGGTGCCACACTCCCTGTGGCTATTGCACTGTTTGAGGAGGGTTCCCCACTCCCTCTGGGATTGTAGGGATCGGGGTTGTGGCTCCCTGATTCCTTTCTCTCTCCCTGCTCTCCTTCCTTGCATCTGCTGCCTGCTTTCTCTCTTCCCTTGTCATATCCCTCTGCAGGAATACTTTTTTGAACTTCTCTACATTTGCTAGACCACTCTTCCTTGCTAACAGTTCCTCTTTCGTGATTTCGCTCATGAATACCACCTTTATCATTCAGTCGCTGTCCTTGTTGTACTTTCCAAGCCTGAAAACCTTTTCAACATGTTGTTCAATTCCCTCCAACCTTACCTCTTTAAGGATCTCGGTAACTATGTTTGTGTCCTTGTCTCTCCGCTCCTTTGGTCTGGTCCCTGTTTGCTCTTTAATGCCTGCTACTACTACTACTGCTCTTTTTCTCTCTATCAGCCGGCTAGTACATCTGTGTGTGTGTGTGTGTGTGTGTGTGTGTGTGTGTGTGTGTGTGTGTGTGTGTGTGTGTGTGTGTGTGTGTGAAAAATAATTGTTAGTAGTTAGTAACAGATGACTGACAGTTGAGAGGCGGGCCGGAAGAGCAGAGCTCAACCCCCGCAAGCACAACTAGGTGAATACAACTATGTGAGTACACACCCATCACACACACACACACAACTTGGGGCAGGACACAACCTGTCCTACAAAGAACGTTGCATTTCGACTGTACATATTACATAAGCTCAAAAATCATCGTACTAGGAAATGGAAGCAGCTCGCAAAAGTGACGCACTGTTCCGTTTTCTGTTTTGGGTCCTCCTTTGTCTGCTCTGGTAGGTTAGGAAAGGACACTTTAAATTTACCGTTTTCTTGACATTGGAAAACCTTATTAGGACGGGCTGGGTCATTCGCCTTGCAGAGCCGTGTAGATGGTGAGAATCCTTAGCGTCTGGCGCTGGTGGTAGAGGACCACGTCTATATCTCTGCGTCTGGCGCTCGTACACTCGGGTGCCTCCTTGAAGCTGCAGGGGTAATTAGGGGGTAATATTGGCTCTGATAGTATCTGAGCCTGGTTATATATCAGGGGCGAGGCTCCTCTTCCACCTTGCTCGCTCTAGTGGGGGACCACACCCACTGTGTTGACACGGGGGTGGTGTGGTGGTGGTTGTGGTGTGGTGGTGGTTGTGGTGTGGTGGTGGTTGTGGTGTGTGGTGGTTGTGGTGTGGAGGTGGTTGTGGTGTGGTGGTGGTTGTGGTGTGGTGGTGGTTGTGGTGTGATGGTATTTGTGGTGTGATGGTATTTGTGGTGTGGTGGTGTGGTGGTGGTTGTGGAGTGGTGGTGTGGTGGTATTTGTGGTGTGGTAGTGTGGTGGTGCAGTAGAGTCGTGTGGAGTGGGTTATCTGATGATGACGTTGTCTTGAGGTGTGGTAGTTGAGGGCCGGATGTACATGTGGTAACTAGTTGGCGGTAGTTGGGTAGTTAAGGTACCCGGGTTACTAACTAGCGATCACCCCAAGGTGGCAATACTGCTAATGGCCGCTATCTGAAGCCTCACCGTCCAAAAAACACACAATTTACATCTTGTTTGTCGTACAGGTAAATTGATCCCAAGGTAAACTCCCTTATCTCTCTAATATCGCACACTACACGCACACCATCACAGTTTAATTGATCCCACGCACGCAGCAAGAGATGGGGTCCCGGAAGAACTACCGGTCTCTGGTGGGTATAATGAGGTCAGGTTAGTGGCCCGCCATGTTGGGGAGATGGTTAGTGGCCCACCATGTTGGGGAGATGGTTAGTGGCCCACCATGTTGGGGAGATGGTTAGTGGCCCGCCATGTTGGGGAGATGGTTAGTGGCCCGCCATGTTGGGGAGATGGTTAGTGGCCCACCATGTTGGGGAGATGGTTAGTGGCCCACCATGTTGGGGGGATGGTTAGTGGCCCATGTTGGGAGATGGTTAGTGGCCCATGTTGGGGAGATGGTTAGTGGCCCACCATGTTGGGGGGATGGTTAGTGGCCCATGTTGGGGAGATGGTTAGTGGCCCATGTTGGGGAGATGGTTAGTGGCCCATGTTGGGGAGATGGTTAGTGGCCCATGTTGGGGAGATGGTTAGTGGCCCATGTTGGGGAGATGGTTAGTGGCCCACCATGTTGGGGGGATGGTTAGTGGCCCATGTTGGGGAGATGGTTAGTGGCCCACCATGTTGGGGAGATGGTTAGTGGCCCATGTTGGGGAGATGGTTAGTGGCCCGCCATGTTGGGGGATGGTTAGTGGCCCACCATGTTGGGGAGATGGTTAGTGGCCCACCATGTTGGGGAGATGGTTAGTGGCCCACCATGTTGGGGAGATGGTTAGTGGTCCACCATGTTGGGAGATGGTTAGTGGCCCACCATGTTGGGGAGATGGTTAGTGGCCCACCATGTTGGGGGGATGGTTAGTGGCCCACCATGTTGGGGAGATGGTTAGTGGCCCACCATGTTGGGGAGATGGTTAGTGGTCCACCATGGTGGGGAGATGGTTAGTGGGCCACCATGTTGGGGAGATGGTTAGTGGCCCACCATGTTGGGGAGATGGTTAGTGGCCCGCCATGTTGGGGAGATGGTTAGTGGCCCGCCATGTTGGGGAGATGGTTAGTGGCCCACCATGTTGGGGAGATGGTTAGTGGCCCACCATGTTGGGGAGATGGTTAGTTAGTTAAACAGTTTTTCATTCATAAACAGTGGGTTTGGCGGGTGCATGGAATCACTTTTCGGTCGTTGTATGGAGCACGGGCTGCGCAAGCACTTACCAACCTGTACATCTTCTCTCAATCTTTGGCAGCTTTGTTTACAATTATTAAACACTTAATGAGCTCCGAAGCACCAGCAGGTTGTTTTAACAATATCAACAGTTGACTGAAAGGTTTTCATGCTTGTAAACTGTTTAATAAATGTAACCAAAGTCGCCAAAGATTGTGAAAAGATGTACACGTTCGTAGGTGCTTGCGTAACTGCTTTGTGAATTTGGCCCCCGTGTCTTGGTACAGTATATTGTAGTTTATGCCTCCTAACGGGAACCACACAAGCCTATTGTCTTCTGTACTTGTTTGCGCTACAAAGGTGAATTTAATCACGCACTGACTAAGCTTTAAACAGGCACTGACTAAGCTTTAAACGTGCACTGACTAAGCTTTAAACAGGCACGGACTAAGCTTTAAACAGACACTGACTAAGCTTTAAACAGGCACTGACTTAGCTTTAAACAGACACTGACTTAGCTTTAAACAGACACTGACTAAGCTTTAAACAGGCACTGACTTAGCTTTAAACAGGCACTGACTAAGCTTTAAACAGGCACTGACTAAGCTTTAAACAGGCACTGACTTAGCTTTAAACAGGCACTGACTAAGCTTTAAACGGGCACTGACTAAGCTTTAAACAGGCACTGACTTAGCTTTAAACAGGCACTGACTTAGCTTTAAACGGGCACTGACTAAGCTTTAAACAGGCACGGACTAAGCTTTAAACAGACACTGACTTAGCTTTAAACAGACACTGACTAAGCTTTAAACAGGCACTGACTTAGCTTTAAACAGGCACTGACTAAGCTTTAAACAGGCACTGATTAAGCTTTAAACAGGCACTGACTTAGCTTTAAACAGACACTGACTAAGCTTTAAACAGGCACTTAGCTTTAAACAGGCACTAAGCTTTAAACAGGCACTAAGCTTTAAACAGGCACTTAGCTTTAAACAGGCACTAAGCTTTAAACAGGCACTAAGCTTTAAACAGGCACTAAGCTTTAAACAGACACTGACTAAGCTTTAAACAGACACTGACTAAGCTTTAAACAGACACTGACTAAGCTTTGAACAGGCACTGACTAAGCTGACTGTTGTGTGTGGCGTCCTGCGTCACTCGTGTGTGTGTGTACATGCCAAGTGTTGTTTCGTGTAGTTTAGAAAAACGAAGTTTTTCATTACGATTAATTATTGCAAATATTAATTATTCAATTGAACGCCATGAGGACTTGTCCTCTGTTAAAATAATTGTTTCATATAATAAATAATATGATGGGCTGACGTAATACTTATAGGCAGTTACCTCACCCAGTCGTACCTCACAAGGAGACAAATGAGAGACTGGAATTCGTATCTGCCAAATCTCCTACCTATATAGGAGTGAAGGAAAAATAGCCTATTCCTTTTTTATCTTGTCAGATGAATGATATTAATTCGAACTTTTTAGTTAATGGATCTTGCGAAACAATCTTAATGATGATAAACCCTGCCACTGACTAGAGAGTCGTCGGGCGGTGAGGGCTGACGCCATGAGAGGCTGCTCCTGAACACATAAACAAGAGGTTGTTAATATATTAGACGTTATAAAGCCTCGCTTGGTTCTTGCCGGTCGTTCAGAAAGACCAAGTTCAACATGTGTCTTGTTCGGACACATGCTTGACCGTGAGTGTATCCCTGTGTCTCTGTTGTTGTTGTTGTTGTAAGGCGGCCAGAGTTGTATTAACCAGTTCACTGGAGGTCTGGGCCGGTTTCAGGGATGAAATATTACAAAACACAAAAGAGACTATATAACCAGTGATTGTTAAATCCTACTTGTGTATAATTAAATTAATACTCACAATATTTTTGTTTTAATCTAATAATAAATGCTGGGTAGGAAGGTTATGTATGCTAGAAGTAGTCATACATGAACTAGTCATACGTGAACCAGCCATACATAAACTAGTTATACATGACCAGCCATACGTGAACCAGCCATACGTGAACCAGCAATATGTGAACCAGTCATACGTGAACCAGCCATACGTGAACCAGCCATACGTGAACCAGCCATACGTGAACTAGTTATACATGAACCAGCCATACATGAACTAGTTATACATGAACCAGCCATACATGAACTAGTTATACATGAACCAGCCATACATGAACTAGTTATACATGAACCAGCCATACATGAACTAGTTATACATGAACCAGCCATACATGAACTAGTTATACATGAACCAGTCATACGTGAACTAGTTATACGTGAACCAGCCATACATGAACTAGTTATACATGAACCAGCCATACATGAACTAGTTATACATGAACCAGCCATACATGAACTAGTTATACATGAACCAGTCATACGTGAACTAGTTATACGTGAACCAGCAATATGTGAACCAGTCATACGTGAACCAGCCATACGTGAACCAGCCATACGTGAACCAGCCATACGTGAACCAGCCATACGTGAACCAGCCATACGTGAACTAGTTATACGTGAACCAGCAATATGTGAACCAGCCATACATGAACTAGTCCTACGTGAACCAGTCATACATAAACTAGTCCTACATGAACCAGCCATACGTGAACCAGCCATACATGAACCAGCATATTGAACTAGTCCTACATAACCCAGCCATACATGAACCAGCCATATGTGAACCAGCCATACATGAACCAGCCATACGTGAACCAGCCATACATGAACCAGCCATACGTGAACCAGTCATGCATGAACTAGTCCTACGTGAACCAGCCATACGTGAACCAGTCATGCATGAACTAGTCCTACGTGAACCAGCCATACGTGAACTAGTCCTACATGAACCTGACATACTGGCAATGACGGCTATCATGAGGTTATCTTGAGATGATTTCGGGCTTTTAGTGTCCCCGCGGCCCGGTCCTCGGCCAGGCCTCCACCCCCAGGAAGCAGCCCATGACAGTTGACTAACACCCAGGTACCTATTTTACTGCTAGGTAACAGGGGATAGGATGAAAGAAACTCTGCCATTGTTTCCCGCCGGCGCCTGGGATCGAATCCAGGACCACAGGATCACAACTCCAGTGTGCTGTACGCTCGGCCGACCGGCTCCCTAACGCTCGGCCGACCGGTTCCCTAACGCTCGGCCGACCGGTTCCCTAGAGGTGGGTTCCACGAGGATGAGGCTTCACCTGACTTTAAGAACACGTCTCAGCAGCGAAGTGTCGTAGTTTAACTAACTTTATTCAGATAGTGCGGTAAATTACATAGCTTAATTAAATTCAACTCATCTTAACGAATACAACTTTTTAAACTTAATAAATTAATTTTAATAATTTCGGCTCTATCTGAATTTTACTATTTAACAAGTAAACCCACTAAATTAACAATTATTTATTTAACAATTCCCTCTATAATTTGGGAATTGTGTGGAACAAATAAATGTACAATCCATTTGCTTTAAACTAAAATAAATAATTAACTAATCCACATAACCCACATTAATCACACACAAACGGCCTATTTCTAGCAGTGTGTAATGTATTCCTTCCGTTTAAGGTGTAAATTACGTAGCGACAGTAATTACGTAGATTATATATAACTTTATTGTGAATTAATCTACCTATCAGGACGTGAGCTACAGTACCGGTGGTTCGCGTCCCCCTGCAAAGCCTCAAATTTTGACCTTTAAGCCTATTCCTGCAACCCGTCTTCCTAAGGTTTCTCTAACGTCAAGAAACTGTCGTACTAAGGTACCCTTGTCCTAACCTACCAGAGGACCCAAAACAGGACATTCTGTCAATTTCGCGAGCCGCTACCATTTTCTAGTACGACAGTTTTCGGCCGTAGGTAAAGTATACGTCAAAATGCCACGGGTTATTAGAACAGGTTGGGCGGTTATGCCTTTCTGTCTGTCGTAACAATGGTAATTCTTCAGTGGTGGAAATTTTCCCACTGTGGTGATTTTAATAATAAGTGTGAACGTCAATTGCACCTTCCATGGGATTAGATCCTAATCATCCCGTTCTCACGATTTGCTAATCCCGAAGCCTACAAACCTGGGACACCAACCTAACCTATCGATGCCAATGTTTATTATTAAAAAAAGTGAATATATTAGTGCTTTTGATTTCACAGAAACATCGGAATTTTGACGAATTCATGTCGTTGACAGTTAGTTGATCGCCTTTCATTTATGTGGCGGAGTATAGATATCGCCGGTATATTACACAGCAGAGTATGCATATCGGCGGTATGCTATACAGCGGAGTATACATAGTGTGGGAATTTTACCTCTCCGACCTGTTCCCCTTAATTAGTTTCCAGAAAAAATAATTCTATAGGTATAAAGTGAGTATGAAATTGTACCAAATTAACTGAAAATTATTTAAATTATAAAGACAACAAATTCAATGATTACTCAGGACTACCAACACAAAAATTAATGTCACATAGCTGATCAATTAGTGCTGTTTCCTGAAGTAATTTGATTCTAGGGAAGGTCACCCGCAGGTTCAAATGACTGTCCTTGTCCACCTGCCGAGAGGTCCACATCTATAATTTATAGAATATTGAGGAATTTAGTTATTGCAGCGAAATCATTGGTTCGTATCAGCGCACGCTTGCAATCTCACAATCAACAAAAAATTGCCTAGCCTAATGAATTAAATTTATATTAATTTTGAGATTTCACTACAGAAATTGTTCATTATTCATATGAATAGAAATCACTATTCAGGATTAATTTACTTACTTGGTTTGGGGTAATGACCGCACATTGTAATTGTGTAAGACAATTACAGCGTATAAACATTGGCATAATAAACATATACATATACAGCGAGTATACATATTGCCGGTATCGCCCTGTAAGCAAGTAATTATCAAAAGAAGGCACCAAACCGGGAAGGCTATGTAGCACCATCAAATGTGCGGGATAATCAGAGGGCGCTAAATATCACCAAGGATGCCAATACGAGAACAAAAACGCATAAGGCGAACAATATCAAAAGTATCCGAGTCACCAAGAATTCTATCGAGGGACAAGTGACCGCGAGGGGCGGTCGGAAAGCAAGACACAAGCTCGTCCAGGAAGTCAGGACATTCAAGAAGGACATGCACGACCGTAAGAGGGACAGTGCAATTAGGACAATAAGGAGCAGGGCGGCGCTCCATCAAGTGACCATGGGTTAAGCGAGTATGGCCAATACGCAACCTCGCCAGAGCAGTTTCCCATCGCCAGTTATGGTGATAGGAGGACAGCCACGAGGAAACACAACATTTAAGAGTACGGAGTTTGTTACCAGTAACAGACGACCAAGAAGCCTGCCAACGGGTAAGGATGGAGGAATGGATAACCGGGTAAAAGTCGGAATATGGAATACCTTTACGAGATATGGGACAAGAGCAAACAGCTTCCTTGGCGGCAGCATCCGCACGCTCATTTAAAGACACACCAACATGGCTGGGAACCCAACAAAACTCAACCGACACTCTCCTAACAACTAAACTTACTGTGAACAAGAAACAACCAACGCTGGATCTCGACAACTACTGGATGAACCGGATTAAAGGACCCGAGAGCCATGAGGGCACTACGAAAGTCAACAACAACCACAAAGGAAGACTGACAACGAGAAAGCAGGAGACGAAGAGCATAAAGGATAGCATAAAGCTCCGCTGTAAAGATGCTAGTCTCCGGAGGTAAGCGACACATAAGTGCGATCAGAAAAAACAGAGTAGCCAACACCGTCTGCAGACTTAGACCCATCGGTGAAGACAGAAACGGAGCGGGAGTGAGAAGAAAAGTGCTCAAGAAAAAGGCGTTTAAGAACCGTAGGAGGGGTAAAAGCTTTAGTGATGCGGGTCAAGGAAGCACAAAACTGCGGAAGGGGGACTCTCCACAGGGGCAAAGAAGGAACAACACGAGGAGAAACATTAGAAACACGAACGGAAAGAGAATCCTGTAAGCGACATAACCGGACAGAAAGAGGAAGGAGGAGGTGAAGAGGAACAGGAACCGCAGGAGGGGTAAAAGTTAAAGCACGACAGAGGCGAGAGGAAGGATGTTGTAAGGGGCGCGCAAAATAGCGAAGACAGTAGCGATCACGGCGGTCCTGGAGAAACAGGAAGCCAGTGTCAACATACAAGCTAAGGACGGGAGTCGAACGAAAGGCACCAGAACTGAGGCGTAACCCAGTATGGTTCAAAGCATCAAGAGGGCGAAGAGCAGAAGGAAAAGCAGGCGAGTAAGCAGGGCAACCATAATCGAGCTTAGACAGGACTAGAGAGGAATGTAAAGCAAGGAGAGCGCGCCTATCCGGTCCCCAAGAAGTATGGGACAATACTCAAAGGAGGTTATACCTGCAGCTGCTTGATAATAGTGGGATTGGGTGGTTATAGATAGGAGCTGCCTCGTATGGGCCAATAGGCCTTCTGCAGGTTACCTTTGTTCTTATGTTCTTAACCACTGGTTCCAACGAGTTCGCAACAGCAACAACTCCAGCCCTCGATAGATGCACCCCATCACGAGCATACATTTCATTTCTTCCATAGAAGTGTTCCCAGTTGTCTATGAAAGATATTGCATTTCATTTGCAATATCTTTCCAGCCGGCAGTTGACACCAAGTGCCCTCGACAACCATTCATTCCCAACTGTGTATGTATTAATATAATGTGTATTAATTTAAGTGCTAACCTCTAGACGAGGTAGGATTATAGCCTAGTGATAGCAGAATTTTACCCTAGGCTACTTAATCAGCATTTGTTCAGCATTATGAGCAACCCAAGTACAAGGCCCACAAGGTTTAACCAACTAGCCAGTATGGATAATGCAGGAAGAATGAAAAAGATCCTTCCAGGTCTTAAAGGCCACTTAAACAGACAGACAAGAAATGTGAAGATTTGTCACAACACTCTCCAGTTGATTATGCTGACCTGGAAAGCTATTATCAACCAGCTGTAGGTAAATTTGAGCAAATCAAATGACAAATAGCAACATATGTGGCTGAACTTGCCAACACATATTTATCAGAAACAGAATAGACGACATTATGTCTGACCTAGTACAATATGAAGAAGAAACTCAAGCCAGGTTAGAGCACTTACACAGGATTATTGAATCAGAACAAACAGCCAGTATATCATATAAAGTAGATAATATTATGGATGATCGGGATCATTTTGAGAATAAATGTCAAACCAGATTAGATCCTTTAATCAACGAGGATAAAGCATCACCCAATATGATAACCACCAAAATTAAACAGTTCTCAGATAATTTATCCACAGTCTCTGTGGATTCTAAAAACCCAATACCTGAGGCCACTAAGTTAACATGCCTCCAAACTGAAATTAAAGGTGAAGCTGAACCAGAAGTAGAAAATGTAAATGAAAATAGCGACAGCACTAATTTCCCAGTCCAGCTTCCAAGGGATAATGCTGGCAATGAGAAAACTGTCACAGTTCTAGTACTACAATTGCTGGACTTACCTCAACCTGATCAGACTACTGACTCATTACAATCCCTTCAGCATGGAGTTTGAGTCACTACTAAGAACATTCAGTCTTAATGTTGATATAACTACTATGAATGGATGACCAAAGTAGTCCTTCAACGAAAATTGTCCAGCGATATACTAGATGAATTATACACACAAGAACATAACACCATCCTGACAGTACAGGACATCATTGAAGGTTTACATTCCATCATTAACAAACGACGTGCAAATGGGA
>WNGS01136324.1:0-30186 GCA_020271785.1 Procambarus virginalis
TTACTATCCCATGTATCCTCACAATCCCAATGTACTTCTCGTATATATATAAATAAATATAAATAAATATTTTATATTTTTCGTGGGAGTCCGTATAAACAACTGGGCCTCTGCCCTTCACACCGAACTATTTGCTTTGCTTCTTGCACTAAATGTTGTACAAGTCTCCAAACTTGATGCATTATTTGTAAGTGATTTTCTATCATCCTTAACTGCGCTTAACTCTTTAAGACACAACTGTAACATGACCGTGTCTAATGCTAGACAGAGAGAAAACTAAATTTTTTGTGATGGTAACAGATTATTATTATTATTAACATCTTTATTGACAAAATTAATTACAATTTTGCCTAATCTGAGGATTTCAATTAAATCTTATTAAAGTGAGGATAATGCTGGTATTCACTGTCACGCAGGACAGAGGTCATACATAAGACAATAGGTCTAAACTGTAGGCTGAAGCACATATATATATCATGGTTACAATCAATGTTTTAATGTATGAATATGTGAAAACAACTTTCTATTGTGCACTGCCACACAGGGGCAGGAATGGGTTCATAAGTGATGCAGCTTGGAAGTAATTTAAATAAAATGTTCTCCATTCATTAAAATGGACAAGCAAATTTGG
Source organism: Procambarus virginalis (assembly GCA_020271785.1). Classification (NCBI taxonomy): domain Eukaryota; kingdom Metazoa; phylum Arthropoda; class Malacostraca; order Decapoda; family Cambaridae; genus Procambarus; species Procambarus virginalis. The sequence continues at coordinate 632 of WNGS01136324.1, forward strand.
ATAAATTGTTAGAATGTCGTCCAGAACACCTGAGTCAATGAAATAGTTACAGTTGGTGGCACAAGAGGCCAGGAGGTCTAAAGTCTTTGCGGTTTGGTAACAGAATCCGTTTCACGTGAATTGCATCTTCATTGGCCTCCGAATGCATGATGATGATGCCAAAATTATGAGAAGGATAAAGACAATGGAAAGAAGGATAAAAATGGAAAGAGACTACAAGACCAAATGGACCAACTTAAGGAATGTCAAGAAAAGGATACTGAAGTTTAACTCAAGTGTAAAGATACTTGAGTTGATACTTGATACTTAGATACTCCCAGTAAGTGTAAAGATAAGTGCTGAGACGATACTACCTTCATCTATTCACTCCCAACCAGAACTCGCTAAATAATATTGTAAATAACGAATTTTAAAAACTCCACTCATGGATGTAAACCAACAAACTCACACTAAACATACAGAAGATCAACCACACTTTATTTGGAAGTAAATCCCCAAGGACGTTCCTGATGAGAGCACTCTCAAGTAGTTTTTTTTTATTTATTATTTTCTACCACAGACGTGGCCAGACATTTACAATGCTAACCAGCATATATACATTTTCTTCTGTCCTCCATGGACAGGGTTAGAGATGTGTTAACATATAGTTCAAGGGTTTATTGAACAATCAACCACAGAAGGTGATTGTAAAGTGCTTTAAAAATGCTAAGCTAACCTACATATGTAAATACATAGATACACAGATTTACGTATGCCCTATATAAAGTGTTCGATGTGTCTTTTACATAGTGTCATTAATGTGCATTTACAAAGGTGAAATGTAATTCTTATCAGCTTCCACATATACTTTATGCATATACTACACACATATATACATACATATACATAGATACATACATACATATATACACACACGTACATTTGTCTCTTTTACTCTGACAGGGTGAGATAGCTGATAGAGAAACTAGTGTGCAATTAAGCACTTAACCACTGAAGGTGATTAAGATGCTTTTATAAGCTCAGGTTATATAGTTACATCACATACATACATTGTATAATTGATACATTACATGGTCAATCTAGGTAATCTAGTCCAATATATCATCAAGTGTTCCAGTACTCATATAGTAGTTACACAGTTCAGCATACCTCAGCCCAGGAGGGCGAAAGTCAGTCAATATTGAGACATTCTACAATATAATGTTCGTTCGGAGGAGTCCTTGGTGGTCTGAGACTTGCTCCCCGGGTCCTGACCCACCTTGTCGACGGCGTCTCCATAGTGCCAGTGAAGCCCTTGAAGGGTCTTCTCTCCGCGTTCTCATACCATTTATAGATTAGTGATTAATAGGCAGTTCGGTGTTGAAGACACTTTTGGCTGACGGCTTAAGTACAAGTAATGCCAGTATTTAGAAGTGTTTTAACGGAAATACTACATAAAACTTAACAGTAGTTTATTTACAATTTAACCACTAATACAATGGTTGGCTGAGTTACTCGAGACTGGTGTCAGCAAAGTTATTATTGCATCAGCGAGACTCTTCATGTCTAACTAATCGATCCCGATCCATTGTGTTCCAGACAGGATACTCGGGCAATAATCACGAACAATTGACCAACAATGGCACAGGTAATAGTCATGTACAATAATTATATCACACAATAAGTAAATGTATGGTGTATGTGTAGCCTACACTCACTGACGATGTGTAATGACGTCACACCACACAGATAAACACGTATATATCCTCGGGTGTGTCTCGGTCCCCACCTACACCCTCGGGTGTGTCTGGGTCACCACCTACACCCTCGGGTGTGTCTGGGTCCCCACCTACACCCTCGGGTGTGTCTGGGTCACCACCTACACCCTCGGGTGTGTCTGGGTCACCACCTACACCCTCGGGTGTGTCTGGGTCACCACCTACACCCGGGTGTGTCTGGGTCACCACCTACACCCTCGGGTGTGTCTGCGTCAGCACCTACACCCGTTTCAGGTGTTGACAACTTCGGGTGACCACTCACATCAACTCACAGAAAGTCACTTTAATAAGAAAATAGGATCTTGTACATTAGGTAGGCCAGGTGGCCCTCACTGTTCCCTCAACCGCCACTCATGCAAGCGGCCTCGCAGGTGGCCTGACAGCTGCTCTCGCGCTCCTGCAAGGCGTCAGAGTGCTATAAGGTGACAGACTTTCCTGCCACCACCGTCCTTGACACTGTGGGGGTACTCCCAGGGGTCGTCCTGTGTCGCTACACTGTCTTGGGTAGACGCACTTGAAGGTAAATGACACAGTCGCTACAACATCACAGTAGCTGCGAGAGGTAAGGGGTGAGGAAGCGGTGCCTTACCGTAGTACTGTGATGGCGGAGCGGCCGGCGGCTGGCGGCGGCTACTGGCGGCGGCTGGCGCGCTCGGGACTTGGAGTGTCGGCGGCGGCTGGCGGCGGCGGCGGCAGCTAAGGTATATGACAACGCGCAGGTCCATAGCCCGTGTTACTTGGAAGTTATTGTTGCAAGTTGCTGGATGTTAAACAAGAGCAACAGCCTTGCAGGTGCTTGTGGTAGACAGAGTACCAACCTGTCCTCAGACCAAGTCCATTCCATCCAGCGGTCGACCCCACAGAGGCTTTCATAAATTTTTTCATGCTGTTCACTCAAAAGGGGAATTTTATCAAATATAAACTAATATAATATATTAGCATATTGTGCATATATAGGCATAGGTTAGGTTAGGTGTTTAGGTTCTGTTGGCGATTATTTGTATTTGTAGTACGTGGGTGAAGCATTTATTGCGTTGTGGTTCGAACAAAATTCATCAGTGAAGCACTTGTTCCGGAAGTGTTCGGACGTCATCAGTTGTGAGTCGTGTGTTAACCGTTTTTCATTCACAAATAAGGGGGTTTGGCGGGTGGATAGAATGGACTTTGACCTTTGTTTATGAGGTCGGGTTGTAGAGTACTTAGCCGGCGGCACTTGTCTTAGTTCACTTGTGGTCACTGAGTCACTCACAGGTGATCTCACTGTCACCAACTGTTACCTGGTGTCTGTCTGTTTAGTTCTGGTGAGTCACAGACATTCCTCACCCGCGAGGCTTCAAAAACAATAGAGTCACAGTCGCGGTTTAAGGCGAGCGCTGGTGTACTGACTGCGAGGCAGAGGGCAACTTGCCGGTTAGAATGGTGAGTTCTTGTCTGTTGTGTGATAGAGAGCCCGGCACATCAACCACCCGGCACACGGTGTTGCTAGGGGTCTCCTCGGGCCTACAAACCGCCAGGCCTACACACTAACCAATGACGTCGCAGCACAGGTGCCCGATCCAATGATATTGGCCCTTACATGATGGGTAGAAGTGACGTCATGACCACATCGCGACTACGTTATGGGTTTCCTTTCGCGACACTTGAGGATGACCCCGAAGATCAAGGCTCATCCCGCCTCGCAGGCGGAGAGAGACAAGCACCTTGTCTCTCTCTCCGCCTCTACCAAGGTGCCAGGCACTGTACGACCTTGCCACCTTCCAGCCTGCGTATACCCTGACTCGTTCCTATGGCATAAATGCTTAATTCCCCCTATCTAACTCCCTCCCCCCCCTGGGCATATGGCGGCCTCCACGTGACCCACGTGTTCCTGGGCATGTGGGCATGCCAGGACACCGTACATGACACTCTTCCATCCATAGACTGGCCTTGGGTACTGCAATAAGTCATTCAGGTCAGCTGTGGGAAACTTTGAGAGACCATTCTCTCTCACAATGTGTGAGCGTCCGTATAATGAACACTTTGTATACACGTATTGTTATATGACACTCGGAGCTAGTTGCTTATATAACATCACTCAAAGTTAGTTAGGCAAGAAACGAACACAAACAAATATATGAAAGCACGGGGTATAACCAGTATAGCTTAGGTATACTCATCATCTCTCTCCAAACTCTACAGGAACACAACATATATCACAGTGGCTGTGTACCCAGGTACTGTACAGGACCACAACATACATCACAGTGGCCATGTACCCAGGTACTGTACAGGACCACAACATACATCACAGTGGCTGTGTACCCAAGTACTGTACAGGACCACAACATACATCACAGTGGCTGTGTACCCAGGTCCTGTACAGGACCACAACATATATCACCGTGGCTGTGTACCCAGGTACTGTACAGGACCACAACATATATCACGTGGCCGTATACCCAGGTACTGTACAGGACCACAACATATATCACAGTGGCCGTGTACCCAGGTACTGTACAGGACCACAACATATATCACCGTGGCCGTATACCCAGGTACTGTACAGGACCATAACATATATCACAGTGGCCGTATACCCAGGTACTGTACAGGACCACAACATATATCACGTGGCCGTATACCCAGGTACTGTACAGGACCATAACATATATCACAGTGGCCGTATACCCAGGTACTGTACAGGACCACAACATATATCACAGTGGCCGTATACCCAGGTACTGTACAGGACCACAACATATATCACCGTGGCCGTATACCCAGGTACTGTACAGGACCACAACATATATCACAGTGGCCGTATACCCAGGTACTGTACAGGACCATAACACATATCACAGTGGCCGTATACCCAGGTACTGTACAGGACCACAACATATATCACAGTGGCCGTATACCCAGGTACTGTACAGGACCATAACACATATCACAGTGGCCGTATACCCAGGTACTGTACAGGACCACAACATATATCACAGTGGCCGTATACCCAGGTACTGTACAGGACCACAACATATATCACAGTGGCCGTATACCCAGGTACTGTACAGGACCACAACATATATCACAGTGGCCGTATACCCAGGTACTGTACAGGACCACAACATACATCACAGTGGCCGTATACCCAGGTACTGTACAGGACCACAACATACATCACAGTGGCCGTATACCCAGGTACTGTACAGGACCACAACATATATCACAGTGGCCGTATACCCAGGTACTGTACAGGACCACAAGACATCACATAGTGCGAGTGTTATCAAGATGAACCAGTCTGCGATAATCAGGAGCGACTACAGTTGTGATCTAAATCATCATATTTTAGTTCCCATTTACAGGAGGTGTGCACCTCTACGGGTACTTTATAAAACTTTTGTGTATCTTTAATCTTCACGACATATTCGTTCACGGTTATATTGTCCGGACAACATATGTAGAACGTATCGTTGTTGTTCTCCAGGTAGTAGCTCATGTTGGGGAAACACGTCGGGACGGAGATGGTGGAAGGGATAGTTAGCTTCCGCTTGAGTGCGCAATAGGTAGGGTTATTGGCAGTATCTTCTGGGCATTTAGCTTCCATAAGGTCATGAACCGCTTTCGGAAACCTTTGTGGCGTGCACGACGTACACACCAGGTCGTCCATTTCCTGGCACCACTTCTGCTCCAATTTGTCCTCACTCGATGACTGTGAAGCATTGCAGACGGGTTGCTGGTCCTGACACAATCGTGCTGGAGTACTGGAGACGGATATGGACACACCACTATGTATAAACATCACTAGTCCAGCTACGAACATCACTAGTCCAGCTATGAACATCAATGCTCCAGCTATCGCTATCTTTCTGTCCAACATCGTGGATATCGCTGGAGGCTCCACGAATGAAGAAGATTGTTGTTCTTGACGTGAGGTCCTAGTAGTGGCCAGCGAGGTCCAGTGACGCCCGAGAGAGGCGGAGTGCGTCTCCCACGGCTGCCTCATATCTACTGAGGCACGACTTGTGTGATCAGCTCCTCGAATAATTTATACAGGCATCAAAACGTTCGCCTCGGCTAAACGATCCGCGGTTTAAAGTAGTGTTTGTTGACACAAGCAAATGTTAATTACGTTACAGTCTTAGTATTGCTCTCAAGTTATCAGTGATCCGGGTCTCGTATGCTTATGAAAACTAGCAGGTGGGACTTAGAGCTCAGGTACTGTAGTCATAGATAGTCACTGTTATCTTAAGATGATAACCACTGATATCTCACTTAAGATGTCACTGTTAGGTAGTCACTTAAGATGTCAGTGTTAGGCAGTCACTTAAGACGTCAGTGTTAGGCAGTCACTTAAGATGTCAGTGTTAGGTAGTGAGTGATAAGTGTTCACTCTAGAGTAGGCTCGGTGCTGGGACCACCACTCTGCTGGAGGGAGTCAGGTCGTACAGGTCAGTGTTGGCGGACGAGGCCAGAATAATGAGGAATGTAAAAACAGAGGACGACTGATCTTAACAAACTCCAGGAGTGGACAAGTAAATGGTTGCTGGAGTTCAATCCTTCTAAGTGCAAGGTGATGAAGGGAGAAAGAGGACCAGAAGGCATCTACACCATTAATGGAAGACAATCTGAGAGACTTCGCAGTGAATATAATTCCATCACTAACACCAGTGGCACACATAGCCTGGGTGTCATCAGCGGCATATGAGACGCTGGCAAACATTAGAACGTTTTTAGAGACCTAATTCATGACGTGTTTAAAGCAATCTACACAGTCTTTGTTAGACCTGTATTGGACTATGCAGCACCTGCTTGGAACCCATACTTTAATTGTGAAACATAAAACTAACATTGAAAAAGTGCAGAGATTTGCTATTACATTAGTGGCAGAGCTTAGAGGGTTACGTTATGACGACTGGCGGAAGGAATTGGATCTCACAACCTTAGTGAACAGAAGAAATAAAGGAGATATGATAACAACGTACAAGATACCGAGGGGAATAGACAAGGTAGATAAGGACAGCCTCTTTAAGCTGAGTGAAAATAGGACAAGAGGAAGCAAGTGGAAGCTGGACTCGCAAATGAGTAGAAGACTCAGTGCTGGAGGGATCTTGATAGTTAGAATAGTAAAGCTTTAACTCAACGGTTACAACACGACTAAGAGTCGGGCATAAGGAGCTAGACCTTGTAACAAGAGAGCAGTACATAGTAGTACAACATGAACATCATAACAGCATGAACAAGCCACAGGCGCGGCGCCAGTCAGGTGGCGGCAGACAATGGAAGAAGTTACACCTGGTACCAGTGAAGCAGGAGGACAGGTCAACGGTTACCAAGTCACTAGGAGGTCAGAGTTGATGCCGTCATGATAATCTTCAGGGATTAACTCCTCCACATTAAATGCAAACCCTCATGTTCAGCTGAGGAGGAAGAGATCAGAGAAGAGGACAGTAGAGTGGGCGCAGCCCAGGAGGACGGTGTGTGTGGACTCAGGGAGGGAACATCATCTCCAGGAGGACTGTGCATCTTGGCCTCTGGTAGGAATTAGTTAGGGAAGTGCAGATTTAATTATTTTAAATAAAGTTATATATTATCAAGTGTTATTAAATGTGTATTAAGTTCCTTGTCGTAGTGATATTGGGCCTACCGTCCCTTTGACCTAGTGACCTAGTATCCGTAATTATCCAGTACTCCTCCCCCCGTCCGTCCCGTGTTGAGGGTTAGTATTGGGTGTGTCCCGCCTTATTCTGTGTACTCTATAGTTCCAAGTGGTCAGGATTATTCGAGTGTCAGGCCAGGATCCTTGTACCGTTCACTTGTCCCCTACACCTGTCCTGGTAGGTTATTCCATCTGCAAGACCTACGAATCTCACTCCGGTCCCTGTCCGGTAATCAGGGTGGTGGCAGCGTCACTCGGTAACTCATACGATAGGCTGTGACTACGAATGTCTCTATCTTTCTGACACTCTCCCACACTAGTGTCTCACTCTCACTCGCTCTCGTTCTCCCTCCCTTGCTCTCGTTCTCGCTCTTCCTCACTCTCTCTCTTTGTCTCTCTCTGTCTCTCTCTCTCCTCTGTTTACTGGTTTACGTCTTCGTATGACGGCCCGAGTGTTAACATCTTACATGATCGGTAGAGCATCCGTTATTACCATAGAAGAAGCGGAGATTGCGCGGTTAGTTCAGTGGTAGTAGGGGTGCGCGGTCGAGATATTGCAAGGCGAGTTATTACAACCTCACTGCCCCGTAGTCACTGATAGACAGGCGAGGAGTTACAATAACGTGGCTGAAGTAGTTTGACCAGACCACACACTAGAAGGTGAAGGGACGACGACGTTTCGGTCCGTCTTGGACCATTCTCAAGTCGATGAGAATGGTCCAGGACGGACCGAAACGTCGTCGTCCCTTCACCTTCTAGTGTGTGGTCTGGTCACACTGATAGGTAAGTATTGATAGGTAAGCCCCAATTAATGTGAACAGCTGAGGGTTCTAAGAATGTCACAGTTTATGTTATGTAAACCGAGCCATTATAGTGGAGCAGTGGCACGCTGTTTGGACCCGGAGGTGCTCCTCGGGTGACCTTTCACTTAGCTGAGATGTCGCGTGTGTGAGCCACACTCAGGGGTGAGGTCTTAGTGTGAGTCACACTGAGCGGTGAGGCCTCAGAGTGAGTCACACTGAGGGTGAAGCCTCAGAGTGAGTCACACTGAGGGTGAAGCCTCAGAGTGAGTCACACTGAGGGTGAGGCCTCAGAGTGAGTCACACTGAGGGTGAGGCCTCAGAGTGAGTCACACTGAGCGGTGAGGCTCAGAGCGAGTCACACTGAGGGTGAGGCCTCAGAGTGAGTCACACTGAGCGGTGAGGCCTCAGAGTGAGTCACACTGAGGGTGAGGCCTCAGAGTGAGTCACACTGAGCGGTGAGGCCTCAGAGCGAGTCACACTGAGCGGTGAAGCCTCAGAGTGAGTCACACTGAGGGTGAGGCCTCAGAGTGAGTCACACTGAGCGGTGAGGCCTCAGTGTGAGTCACACTGAGCGGTGAGGCCTCAGAGTGAGTCACACTTAGCGGTGAGGCCTCAGAGTGAGTCACACTGAGCGGTGAGGCCTCAGAGTGAGTCACACTGAGCGGTGAGGCCTCAGAGTGAGTCACACTGAGGGTGAGGCCTCAGAGTGAGTCACACTGAGCGGTGAGGCCTCAAAGTGAGTCACACTGAGCGGTGAGGTCTTTGAACATCTCCTGTTTCTACTATGTAACTGTATAGAGATAATAGACTCGTTCCTCTCAATCTTTGCTGATGATGCACACATTATGAGGAGGATTAAGCCAGAGGAACACCACAGGAGGCTACACTATGACCCCGGCAACCTGAAAGAATGGTCCATCAAATGGCTACAAGAGTTTAACTCGAGTAAATGTAAAGTAATGAAACTAGGTGGAGGCAGCAGGAGGTCAGACGGAAGGTACCAACAGGGAGATGAAGACCTCAGTGAAACGGACAGAGAGAATAATCTCGGGGTTATCTTGAGGTTATCTTGAGATGATTTCGGGGGTTCAGTGTCCCCGCGGCCCGGTCCTCGACCAGGCCTCCACCCCCAGGAAGCAGCCCGTGACAGCTGACTAACACCCAGGTACTTATTTTACTGCTAGGTAACAGGAGCATTGGGTGAAAGAAACTCTGCCCATTGTTTCTCGCCGGCGCCTGGGATCAAACCCGGGACCACAGGATCACAAGTCCAGCGTGCTGTCCGCTCGGCCGACCAGCTCCCTTGATACCATACAGAACCTGTCACCTGAAGCCCACATCAAAAGGATATCAACATCAGCGTATGCGATGCTGGCTATCATCAGAACTGCCTTCAGAAATTTGTGTAGGGAATCATTCAGAACCTTGTATACCACGTATGTCATACCAATCATGGAGTATGCAGCGCAGGCGTTGAGTCCATATATAGTCAAACATATGGCAGAGGTGGAGAAGATGCGAAGGTTTGCCGCCAGACTGGTCCCAGAACCAAGAGGAGCGAGTTACAAGGAGAGATTACATGTACTACACAGTGTTCAGTGTACACAAGGACCTGCCTCACTACAGTGTACACAAGGACCTGCCTCACTACAGTGTACAGTGTACACAAGGACCTGCCTCACTACAGTGTACACAAGGACCTGCCTCACTACAGTGTACACAAGGACCTGCCTCACTACAGTGTACAGTGTACACAAGGACCTGCCTCACTACAGTGTACAGTGTACACAAGGACCTGCCTCACTACAGTGTACAGTGTACACAAGGACCTGCCTCACTACAGTGTACACAAGGACCTGCCTCACTACAGTGTACAGTGTACACAAGGACCTGCCTCACTACAGTGCACACAAGGACCTGCCTCACTACAGTGTACAGTGTACACAAGGACCTGCCTCACTACAGTGTACAGTGTACACAAGGACCTGCCTCACTACAGTGTACAGTGTACACAAGGACCTGCCTCACTACAGTGTACAGTGTACACAAGGACCTGCCTCACTACAGTGTACACAAGGACCTGCCTCACTACAGTGTACACAAGGACCTGCCTCACTACAGTGTACAGTGTACACAAGGACCTGCCTCACTACAGTGTACAGTGTACACAAGGACCTGCCTCACTACAGTGTACAGTGTACACAAGGACCTGCCTCACTACAGTGTACACAAGGACCTGCCTCACTACAGTGTACAGTGTACACAAGGACCTGCCTCACTACAGTGTACACAATTACGTGCCTCACTACAGTGTACAGAAGGACCTGCCTCACTACAGTGTACACAAGGACCTGCCTCACTACAGTGTACAGTTTACACAAGGACCTGCCTCACTACAGTGTACAGTGTACACAAGGACCTGCCTCACTACAGTGTACACAAGGACCTGCCTCACTACAGTGTACAGTGTACACAAGGACCTGCCTCACTACAGTGTACAGTGTACACAAGGACCTGCCTCACTACAGTGTACACAAGGACCTGCCTCACTACAGTGTACAGTGTACACAAGGACCTGCCTCACTACAGTGTACAGTGTACACAAGGACCTGCCTCACTACAGTGTACAGTGTACACAAGGACCTGCCTCACTACAGTGTACAGTGTACACAAGGACCTGCCTCACTACAGTGTACAGTGTACACAAGGACCTGCCTCACTATAGTGTACACAAGGACCTGCCTCACTACAGTGTACAGTGTACACAAGGTCCTGCCTCACTACAGTGTACACAAGGACCTGCCTCACTACAGTGTACACATGGACCTGCCTCACTACAGTGTACACATGGACCTGCCTCACTACAGTGTACAGTGTACACAAGGACCTGCCTCACTACAGTGTACAGTGTACACAAGGACCTGCCTCACTACAGTGTACAGTGTACACAAGGACCTGCCTCACTACAGTGTACACAAGGACCTGCCTCACTACAGTGTACACAAGGACCTGCCTCACTACAGTGTACACAAGGACCTGCCTCACTACAGTGTACACAAGGACCTGCCTCACTACAGTGTACAGTGTACACAAGGACCTGCCTCACTACAGTGTACAGTGTTGACAAGGACCTGCCTCACTACAGTGTACAGTGTTGACAAGGACCTACCTCACTACAGTGTACACAAGGACCTGCCTCACTACAGTGTACAGTGTACACAAGGACCTGCCTCACTACAGTGTACACAAGGACCTGCCTCACTACAGTGTTCAGTGTACACAACGACCTGCCTCACTACAGTGTACACAAGGACCTGCCTCACTACAGTGTACACAAGGACCTGCCTCACTACAGTGTACAGTGTACACAAGGACTTGCCTCACTACAGTGTACAGTGTACACAAGGACCTGCCTTACTACAGTGTACAGTGTACACAAGGACCTGCCTCACTACAGTGTACAGTGTACACAAGGACCTGCCTTACTACAGTGTACAGTGTACACAAGGACCTGCCTCACTACAGTGTACACAAGGACCTGCCTCACTACAGTGTACACAAGGACCTGCCTCACTACAGTGTACACAAGGACCTGCCTCACTACAGTGTACACAAGGACCTGCCTCACTACAGTGTACACAAGGACCTGCCTCACTACAGTGTACACAAGGACCTGCCTCACTACAGTGTACAGTGTACACAAGGACCTGCCTCACTACAGTGTACAGTGTACACAAGGACCTGCCTCACTACAGTGTACACAAGGACCTGCCTCACTACAGTGTACACAAGGACCTGCCTCACTACAGTGTACACAAGTACCTGCCTCACTACAGTGTACACAAGGACCTGCCTCACTACAGTGTACACAAGGACCTGCCTCACTACAGTGTACAGTGTACACAAGGACCTGCCTCACTACAGTGTACAGTGTACACAAGGACCTGCTTCACTACAGTGTACAGTGTACACAAGGACCTGCCTCACTACAGTGTACACAAGGACCTGCCTCACTACAGTGTACACAAGGACCTGCCTCACTACAGTGTACACAAGGACCTGCCTCACTACAGTGTACAGTGTACACAAGGACCTGCCTCACTACAGTGTACAGTGTACACAAGGACTTGCCTCACTACAGTGTACACAAGGACCTTCCTCACTACAGTGTACAGTGTACACAAGGACCTGCCTCACTACAGTGTACACAAGGACCTGCCTCACTACAGTGTACACAAGGACCTGCCTCACTACAGTGTACACAAGGACCTGCCTCACTACAGTGTACAGTGTACACAAGGACCTGCCTCACTACAGTGTATACAAGGACCTGCCTCACTACAGTGTACACAAGGACCTGCCTCACTACAGTTTACAGTGTACACAAGGACCTGCCTCACTACTGTGTACAGTGTACACAAGGACCTGCCTCACTACAGTGTACAGTGTACACAAGGACGTGCCTCACTACAGTGTACAGTGTACACAAGGACGTGCCTCACTACAGTGTACACAAGGACCTGCCTCACTACAGTGTACACAAGGACCTGCCTCACTACAGTGTACAGTGTACACAAGGACGTGCCTCACTACAGTGTGCAGTGTACACAAGGACATGCCTCACTACAGTGTACAGTGTACACAAGGACCTGCCTCACTACAGTGTACACAAGGACCTGCCTCACTACAGTGTACACAAGGACCTGCCTCACTACAGTGTACAGTGTACACAAGGACCTGCCTCACTACAGTGTACAGTGTACACAAGGACCTGCCTCACTACAGTGTACAGTGTACACAAGGACCTGCCTCACTACAGTGTACAGTGTACACAAGGACGTGCCTCACTACAGTGTACAGTGTACACAAGGACGTGCCTCACTACAGTGTACACAAGGACCTGCCTCACTACAGTGTACACAAGGACCTGCCTCACTACAGTGTACACAAGGACCTGCCTCACTACAGTGTACAGTGTACACAAGGACGTGCCTCACTACAGTGTGCAGTGTACACAAGGACATGCCTCACTACAGTGTACAGTGTACACAAGGACCTGCCTCACTACAGTGTACACAAGGACCTGCCTCACTACAGTGTACACAAGGACCTGCTCACTACAGTGTACAGTGTACACAAGGACTGCCTCACTACAGTGTACAGTGTACACAAGGACCTGCCTCACTACAGTGTACACAAGGACCTGCCTCACTACAGTGTACAGTACACAAGGACCTGCCTCACTACAGTGTACACAATTACGTGCCTCACTACAGTGTACAGTGTACACAAGGACCTGCCTCACTACAGTGTACACAAGGACCTGCCTCACTACAGTGTACACAAGGACCTGCCTCTACAGTGTACAGTGTACACAAGGACCTGCCTCACTACAGTGTACACAAGGACCTGCCTCACTACAGTGTACAGTGTACACAACGACCTGCCTCACTACTGTGTACACAAGGACGGCCTCACTACAGTGTACAGTGTACACAAGGACCTGCCTCACTACAGTGTACACAAGGACGTGCCTCACTACAGTGTACAGTGTACACAAGGACCTGCCTCACTACAGTGTACACAAGGACCTGCCTCACTACAGTGTACAGTGTACACAAGGACCTGCCTCACTACAGTGTACAGTGTACACAAGGACTGCCTCACTACAGTGTACGGTGTTGACAAGGACCTGCCTCACTACAGTGTACAGTGTACACAAGGACCTGCCTCACTACAGTGTACACAAGGACCTGCCTCACTACAGTGTACAGTGTACACAAGGACCTGCCTCACTACGTGTACACAAGGACCTGCCTCACTACAGTGTACAGTGTACACAAGGACTTGCCTCACTACAGTGTACAGTGTACACAAGGACCTGCCTCACTACAGTGTACACAAGGACCTGCCTCACTACAGTGTACAGTGTACACAAGGACCTGCCTCACTACAGTGTACAGTGTACACAAGGACCTGCCTCACTACAGTGTACACAAGGNTACAAGATTGTAATTACTATCCCATGTATCCTCACAATCCCAATGTACTTCTCGTATATATAATAAATAAATATAAATAAATATTTTATATTTTTCGTGGGGAGTCCGTATAAACAACTGGGCTCTGCCCTTCACACCGAACTATTTGCTTTGCTTCTTGCACTAAATGTGTACAAGTCTCCAAACTTGATGCATTATTTGTAAGTGATTTTCTATCATCCTTAACTGCGCTTAACTCTTTAAGACACAACTGTAACATGACCGTGTCTAATGCTAGACAGAGAGAAAACTAAATTTTTGTGATGGTAACAGATTATTATTATTATTAACATCTTTATTGACAAAATTAATTACAATTTTGCCTAATCTGAGGATTTCAATTAAATCTTATTAAAGTGAGGATAATGCTGGTATTCACTGTCCACGCAGGACAGAGGTCATACATGACAATAGGTCTAAACTGTAGGCTGAAGCACATATATATATCATGGTTACAATCAATGTTTTAATGTATGAATATGTGAAAACAACTTTCTATTGTGCACTGCCACACAGGGGCAGGAATGGGTTCATAAGTGATGCAGCTTGGAAGTAATTTAAATAAAATTGTTCCCATTCATTAAAATGGACAAGCAAATTTTGGATAAATTGTTAGAATGTCGTCCAGAACACCTGAGTCAATGAAATAGTTACAGTTGGTGGCACAAGAGGCCAGGAGGTCTAAAGTCTTTGCGGTTTGGTAACAGAATCCGTTCACGTGAATTGCATCTTCATTGGCCTCCGAATGCATGATGATGATGCCAAAATTATGAGAAGGATAAAGACAATGGAAAGGAAGGATAAAAATGGAAAGAGACTACAAGACCAAATGGACCAACTTAAGGAATGGTCAAGAAAAAGATACTGAAGTTTAACTCAAGTGTAAAGATACTTGAGTTGATACTTGATACTTAGATACTCCCAGTAAGTGTAAAGATAAGTGCTGAGACGATACTACCTTCATCTATTCACATCCCAACCAGAACTCGCTAAATAATATTGTAAATAACGAATTTAAAAACTCCACTCATGGATGTAAACCACAAACTCACACTAAACATACAGAAGATCAACCACACTTTATTTGGAAGTAAATCCCCAAGGACGTTCCTGATGAGAGCACTCTCAAGTAGTTTTTTTTTTATTTATATTTTCTACCACAGACGTGGCCAGACATTTACAATGCTAACCAGCATATATACATTTTCTTCTGTCCTCCATGGACAGGGTTAGAGATGTGTTAAACATATAGTTCAAGGGTTTATTGAACAATCAACCACAGAAGGTGATTGTAAAGTGCTTTAAAAATGCTAAGCTAACCTACATATGTAAATACATAGATACACAGATTTACGTATGCCCTATATAAAGTGTTCGATGTGTCTTTTACATAGTGTCATTAATGTGCATTTACAAAGGTGAAATGTAATTCTTATCAGCTTCCACATATACTTATGCATATACATACACACATATATACATACATATACATAGATACATACATACATATATACACACACGTACATTTGTCTCTTTTACTCTGACAGGGTGAGATAGCTGATAGAGAACTAGTGTGCAATTAAGCACTTACCACTGAAGGTGATTAAGATGCTTTTATAAGCTCAGGTTATATAGTTACATCCATACATACATTGTATAATTGATACATTACATGGTCAATCTAGGGTAATCTAGTCCAATATATCATCAAGTGTTCCAGTACTCATATAGTAATTACACAGTTCATCATACCTCAGCCCAGGAGGGCGAAAGTCAGTCAATATTGAGACATTCTACAATATAATGTTCGTTCGGAGGAGTCCTTGGTGGTCTGAGACTTGCTCCCCGGTCCTGACCCACCTTGTCGACGGCGTCTCCATAGTGCCAGTGAAGCCCTTGAAGGGTCTTCTCTCCGCGTTCTCATACCATTTATAGATTAGTGATTAATAGGCAGTTCGGTGTTGAAGACACTTTTGGCTGACGGCTTAAGTACAAGTAATGCCAGTATTAGAAGTGGTTTAACGGAAATACTACATAAAACTTAACAGTAGTTTATTTACAATTTAACCACTAATACAATGGTTGGCTGAGTTACTCGAGACTGGTGTCAGCAAAGTTATTATTGCATCAGCGAGACTCTTCATGTCTAACTAATCGATCCCGATCCTTGTGTTCCAGACAGGATACTCGGCAATAATCACGAACAATTGACCAACAATGGCACAGGTAATAGTCATGTACAATAATTATATCACACAATAAGTAAATGTATGGTGTATGTGTAGCCTACACTCACTGACGGATGTAATGACGTCACACCACACAGATAAACACGTATATATCCTCGGGTGTGTCTCGGTCCCCACCTACACCCTCGGGTGTGTCTGGGTCACCACCTACACCTCGGGTGTGTCTGGGTCACCACCTACACCCTCGGGTGTGTCTCGGTCCCCACCTACACCCCCGGTGTGTCTGGTCCCCACCTACACCCTCGGGTGGTGTCTGGGTCACCACCTACACCCTCGGGTGTGTCTGGGTCACCACCTACACCCTCGGGTGTGTCTGCGTCAGCACCTACACCCGTGTCAGGTGTTGACAACTTCGGGTGACCACTCACATCAACTCACAGAAAGTCACTTTAATAAGAAAATAGGATTTTGTACATTAGGTAGGCCAGGTGGCCCGCTCACTGTTCCCTCAACCGCCACTCATGCAAGCGGCCTCGCAGGTGGCCTGACAGCTGCTCTCGCGCTCCTGCAAGGCGTCAGAGTGCTATAAGGTGACAGACTTTCCTGCCACCACCGTCCTTGACACTGTGGGGGTACTCCCAGGGGTCGTCCTGTGTCGCTACACTGTCTTGGGTAGACGCACTTGAAGGTAAATGACACAGTCGCTACAACATCACAGTAGCTGCGAGAGGTAAGGGGTGAGGAAGCGGTGCCTTACCGTAGTACTGTGATGGCGGAGCGGCCGGCGGCTGGCGGCGGCTACTGGCGGCGGCTGGCGCGCTCGGGACTTGGAGTGTCGGCGGCGGCTGGCGGCTGGCGGCGGCAGCTAAGGTATATGACAACGCGCAGGTCCATAGCCCGTGTTACTTGGAAGTTTATTGTTGCAAGTTGCTGGATGTTAAACAAGAGCAACAGCCTTGCAGGTGCTTGTGGTAGACAGAGTACCAACCTGTCCTCAGACCAAGTCCATTCCATCCAGCGGTCGACCCCACAGAGGCTTTCATAAATTTTTTCATGCTGTTCACTCAAAAGGGGAATTTTATCAAATATAAACTAATATAATATATTAGCATATTGTGCATATATAGGCATAGTTAGGTTAGGTGTTTAGGTTCTGTTGGCGATTATTTGTATTTGTAGTACGTGGGTGAAGCATTTATTGCGTTGTGGTTCGAACAAAATTCATCAGTGAAGCACTGTTCCGGAAGTGTTCGGACGTCATCAGTTGTGAGTCGTGTTTAACCGTTTTTCATTCACAAATAAGGGGGTTTGGCGGGTGGATAGAATGGACTTTGACCTTTGTTTATGAGGTCGGGTTGTAGAGTACTTAGCCGGCGGCACTTGTCTTAGTTCACTTGTGGTCACTGAGTCACTCACAGGTGATCTCACTGTCACCAACTGTTACCTGGTGTCTGTCTGTTTTAGTTCTGGTGAGTCACAGACATTCCTCACCCGCGAGGCTTCAAAAACAATAGAGTCACAGTCGCGGTTTAAGGCGAGCGCTGGTGTACTGACTGCGAGGCAGAGGGCAACTTGCCGGTTAGAATGGTGAGTTCTTGTCTGTTGTGTGATAGAGAGCCCGGCACATCAACCACCCGGCACACGGTGTTGCTAGGGTCTCCTCGGGCCTACAAACCGCCAGGCCTACACACTAACCAATGACGTCGCAGCACAGGTGCCCGATCCAATGATATTGGCCCTTACATGATGGGTAGAAGTGACGTCATGACCACATCGCGACTACGTTATGGGTTTCCTTTCGCGACACTTGAGGATGACCCCGAAGATCAAGGCTCATCCCGCCTCGCAGGCGGAGAGAGACAAGCACCTTGTCTCTCTCTCCGCCTCTACCAAGGTGCCAGGCACTGTACGACCTTGCCACCTTCCAGCCTGCGTATACCCTGACTCGTTCCTATGGCATAAATGCTTAATTCCCCCTTATCTAACCCTCCCTCCCCCCCCCCTGGGCATATGGCGGCCTCCACGTGACCCACGTGTTCCTGGGCATGTGGGCATGCCCAGGACACCGTACATGACACACTTCCATCCATAGACTGGCCTTGGGTACTGCAATAAGTCATTCAGGTCAGCTGTGGGAAACTTTTGAGAGACCATTCTCTCTCACAATGTGTGAGTCGTCCGTATAATGAACACTTTGTATACACGTATTGTTATATGACACTCGGAGCTAGTTGCTTATATAACATCACTCAAAGTTAGTTAGGCAAGAAACGAACACAAACAAATATATGAAAGCACGGGGTATAACCAGTATAGCTTAGGTATACTCATCATCTCTCTCCAAACTCTACAGGAACACAACATATATCACAGTGGCTGTGTACCAGGTACTGTACAGGACCACAACATACATCACAGTGGCCATGTACCCAGGTACTGTACAGGACCACAACATACATCACAGTGGCTGTGTACCCAAGTACTGTACAGGACCACAACATACATCACAGTGGCTGTGTACCCAGGTCCTGTACAGGACCACAACATATATCACCGTGGCTGTGTACCCAGGTACTGTACAGGACCACAACATATATCACAGTGGCCGTGTACCCAGGTACTGTACAGGACCACAACATACTCACAGTGGCCGTGTACCCAGGTACTGTACAGGACCACAACATATATCACCGTGGCCGTATACCCAGGTACTGTACAGGACCACAACATATATCACAGTGGCCGTATACCCAGGTACTGTACAGGACCACAACATATATCACAGTGGCCGTATACCCAGGTACTGTACAGGACCATAACACTATCACAGTGGCCGTATACCCAGGTACTGTACAGGACCACAACATATATCACCGTGGCCGTATACCCAGGTACTGTACAGGACCACAACATATATCACCGTGGCCGTATACCCAGGTACTGTACAGGACCACAACATATATCACCGTGGCCGTATACCCAGGTACTGTACAGGACCATAACCATATCACAGTGGTCGTATACCCAGGTACTGTACAGGACCACAACATATATCACAGTGGCCGTATACCAGGTACTGTACAGGACCATAACACATTCCACATTGCCGTATACCCAGGTACTGTACAGGACCAAACATATATCACAGTGGCCGTATACCCAGGTACTGTACAGGACCACAACATATATCACAGTGGTCGTATACCCAGGTACTGTACAGGACCACAACATATATCACAGTGCCGTATACCCAGGTACTGTACAGGACCACAACATACATCACAGTGGCCGTATACCCAGGTACTGTACAGGACCACAACATACATCACAGTGGCCGTATACCCAGGTACTGTACAGGACCACAACATACATCACAGTGGTCGTATACCCAGGTACTGTACAGGACCACAAGACATCACATAGTGCGAGTGTTATCAAGATGAACCAGTCTGCGATAATCAGGAGCGACTACAGTTGTGATCTAAATCATCATATTTTAGTTCCCATTTACAGGAGGGTGCACCTCTACGGGTACTTTATAAAACTTTTGTGTATCTTTAATCTTCACGACATATTCGTTCACGGTTATATTGTCCGGACAACATATGTAGAACGTATCGTTGTTGTTCTCCAGGTAGTAGCTCATGTTGGGGAAACACGTCGGGACGGAGATGGTGGAAGGGATAGTTAGCTTCCGCTTGAGTGCGCAATAGGTAGGGTTATTGGCAGTATCTTCTGGGCATTTAGCTTCCATAAGGTCATGAATCGCTTTCGGAAACCTTTGTGGCGTGCACGACGTACACACCAGGTCGTCCATTTCCTGGCACCACTTCTGCTCCAATTTGTCCTCACTCGATGACTGTGAAGCATTGCAGACGGGTTGCTGGTCCTGACACAATCGTGCTGGAGTACTGGAGACGGATATGGACACACCACTATGTATAAACATCACTAGTCCAGCTACGAACATCACTAGTCCAGCTATGAACATCAATGCTCCAGCTATCGCTATCTTTCTGTCCAACATCGTGGATATCGCTGGAGGCTCCACGAATGAAGAAGATTGTTGTTCTTGACGTGAGGTCCTAGTAGTGGCCAGCGAGGTCCAGTGACGCCCGAGAGAGGCGGAGTGCGTCTCCCACGGCTGCCTCATATCTACTGAGGCACGACTTGTGTGATCAGCTCCTCGAATAATTTATACAGGCATCAAAACGTTCGCCTCGGCTAAACGATCCGCGGTTTAAAGTAGTGTTTGTTGACACAAGCAAATGTTAATTACGTTACAGTCTTAGTATTGCTCTCAAGTTATCAGTGATCCGGGTCTCGTATGCTTATGAAAACTAGCAGGTGGGACTTAGAGCTCAGGTACTGTAGTCATAGATAGTCACTGTTATCTTAAGATGATAACCACTGATATCTCACTTAAGATGTCACTGTTAGGTAGTCACTTAAGATGTCAGTGTTAGGCAGTCACTTAAGACGTCAGTGTTAGGCAGTCACTTAAGATGTCAGTGTTAGGTAGTGAGTGATAAGTGTTCACTCTAGAGTAGGCTCGGTGCTGGGACCACCACTCTGCTGGAGGGAGTCAGGTCGTACAGGTCAGTGTTGGCGGACGAGGCCAGAATAATGAGGAATGTAAAAACAGAGGACGACTGATCTTAACAAACTCCAGGAGTGGACAAGTAAATGGTTGCTGGAGTTCAATCCTTCTAAGTGCAAGGTGATGAAGGGAGAAAGAGGACCAGAAGGCATCTACACCATTAATGGAAGACAATCTGAGAGACTTCGCAGTGAATATAATTCCATCACTAACACCAGTGGCACACATAGCCTGGGTGTCATCAGCGGCATATGAGACGCTGGCAAACATTAGAACGTTTTTTAGAGACCTAATTCATGACGTGTTTAAAGCAATCTACACAGTCTTTGTTAGACCTGTATTGGACTATGCAGCACCTGCTTGGAACCCATACTTTAATTGTGAAACATAAAACTAACATTGAAAAAGTGCAGAGATTTGCTATTACATTAGTGGCAGAGCTTAGAGGGTTACGTTATGACGACTGGCGGAAGGAATTGGATCTCACAACCTTAGTGAACAGAAGAAATAAAGGAGATATGATAACAACGTACAAGATACCGAGGGGGAATAGACAAGGTAGATAAGGACAGCCTCTTTAAGCTGAGTGAAAATAGGACAAGAGGAAGCAAGTGGAAGCTGGACTCGCAAATGAGTAGAAGACTCAGTGCTGGAGGGATCTTGATAGTTAGAATAGTAAAGCTTTAACTCAACGGTTACAACACGACTAAATGTCGGGCATAAGGAGCTAGACCTTGTAACAAGAGAGCAGTACATAGTAGTACAACATGAACATCATAACAGCATGAACAAGCCACAGGCGCGGCGCCAGTCAGGTGGCGGCAGACAATGGAAGAAGTTACACCTCGGTACCAGTGAAGCAGGAGGACAGGTCAACGGTTACCAAGTCACTAGGAGGTCAGAGTTGATGCCGTCATGATAATCTTCAGGGATTAACTCCTCCACATTAAATGCAAATCCTCATGTTCAGCTGAGGAGGAAGAGATCAGAGAAGAGGACAGTAGAGTGGGCACAGCCCAGGAGGACGGTGTGTGTGGACTCAGGGAGGGAACATCATCTCCAGGAGGACTGTGCATCTTGGCCTCTGGTAGGAATTAGTTAGGGAAGTGCAGATTTAATTATTTTAAATAAAGTTATATATTATCAAGTGTTATTAAATGTGTATTAAGTTCCTTGTCGTAGTGATATTGGGCCTACCGTCCCCTTGACCTAGTGACCTAGTATCCGTAATTATCCAGTACTCCTCCCCCCGTCCGTCCCGTGTTGAGGGTTTAGTATTGGGTGTGTCCCGCCTTATTCTTGTGTACTCTATAGTTCCCAAGTGGTCAGGATTATTCGAGTGTCAGGCCAGGATCCTTGTACCGTTCAATTGTCCCCTACACCTGTCCTGGTAGGTTATTCCATCTGCAAGACCTACGAATCTCACTCCGGTTCCCTGTCCGGTAACTCAGGGTGGTGGCAGCGTCACTCGGTAACTCATACGATAGGCTGTGACTACGAATGTCTCTATCTTTCTGACACTCTCCCACACTAGTGTCTCACTCTCACTCGCTCTCGTTCTCCCTCCCTTGCTCTCGTTCTCGCTCTTCCTCACTCTCTCTCTTTGTCTCTCTCTGTCTCTCTCTCTCTCCTCTGTTTACTGGTTCACGTCTTCGTATGACGGCCCGAGTGTTAACATCTTACATGATCGGTAGAGCATCCGTTATTACCATAGAAGAAGCGGAGATTGCGCGGTTAGTTCAGTGGTAGTAGCGGGGTGCGCGGTCGAGATATTGCAAGGCGAGTTATTACAACCTCACTGCCCCGTAGTCACTGATAGACAGGCGAGGAGTTACAATAACGTGGCTGAAGTAGTTTGACCAGACCACACACTAGAAGGTGAAGGGACGACGACGTTTCGGTCCGTCTTGGACCATTCTCAAGTCGATGAGAATGGTCCAGGACGGACCGAAACGTCGTCGTCCCTTCACCTTCTAGTGTGTGGTCTGGTCACACTGATAGGTAAGTATTGATAGGTAAGCCCCAATTAATGTGAACAGCTGAGGGTTCTAAGAATGTCACAGTTTATGTTATGTAAACCGAGCCACTTATAGTGGAGCAGTGGCACGCTGTTTGGACCCGGAGGTGCTCCTCGGGTGACCTTTCACTTAGCTGAGATGTCGCGTGTGTGAGCCACACTCAGGGGTGAGGTCTTAGTGTGAGTCACACTGAGCGGTGAGGCCTCAGAGTGAGTCACACTGAGGGTGAAGCCTCAGAGTGAGTCACACTGAGGGTGAGGCCTCAGAGCGAGTCACACTGAGCGGTGAAGCCTCAGAGTGAGTCACACTGAGGGTGAGGCCTCAGAGTGAGTCACACTGAGGGTGAGGCCTCAGAGTGAGTCACACTGAGGGTGAGGCCTCAGAGTGAGTCACACTGAGCGGTGAGGCCTCAGAGCGAGTCACACTGAGCGGTGAAGCCTCAGAGTGAGTCACACTGAGGGTGAGGCCTCAGAGTGAGTCACACTGAGGGTGAAGCCTCAGAGTGAGTCACACTGAGGGTGAGGCCTCAGAGTGAGTCACACTGAGGGTGAGGCCTCAGAGTGAGTCACACTGAGCGGTGAGGCCTCAGAGCGAGTCACACTGAGCGGTGAAGCCTCAGAGTGAGTCACACTGAGGGTGAGGCCTCAGAGTGAGTCACACTGAGCGGTGAGGCCTCAGAGTGAGTCACACTGAGGGTGAGGCCTCAGAGTGAGTCACACTGAGCGGTGAGGCCTCAGAGCGAGTCACACTGAGCGGTGAAGCCTCAGAGTGAGTCACACTGAGGGTGAGGCCTCAGAGTGAGTCACACTGAGCGGTGAGGCCTCAGTGTGAGTCACACTGAGCGGTGAGGCCTCAGAGTGAGTCACACTGAGCGGTGAGGCCTCAGAGTGAGTCACACTGAGCGGTGAGGCCTCAGAGTGAGTCACACTGAGCGGTGAGGCCTCAGAGTGAGTCACACTGAGGGTGAGGCCTCAGAGTGAGTCACACTGAGCGGTGAGGCCTCAAAGTGAGTCACACTGAGCGGTGAGGTCTTTGAACATCTCCTGTTTCTACTATATGTAACTGTATAGAGATAATAGACTCGTTCCTCTCAATCTTTGCTGATGATGCACACATTATGAGGAGGATTAAGCCAGAGGAACACCACAGGAGGCTACACTATGACCCCGGCAACCTGAAAGAATGGTCTATCAAATGGCTACAAGAGTTTAACTCGAGTAAATGTAAAGTAATGAAACTAGGTGGAGGCAGCAGGAGGTCAGACGGAAGGTACCAACAGGGAGATGAAGACCTCAGTGAAACGGACAGAGAGAATAATCTCGGGGTTATCTTGAGGTTATCTTGAGATGATTTCGGGGGTTCAGTGTCCCCGCGGCCCGGTCCTCGACCAGGCCTCCACCCCAGGAAGCAGCCCGTGACAGCTGACTAACACCCAGGTACTTATTTTACTGCTAGGTAACAGGAGCATTGGGTGAAAGAAACTCTGCCCATTGTTTCTCGCCGGCGCCTGGGATCAAACCCGGGACCACAGGATCACAAGTCCAGCGTGCTGTCCGCTCGGCCGACCAGCTCCCTTGATACCATACAGAACCTGTCACCTGAAGCCCACATCAAAAGGATATCAACATCAGCGTATGCGATGCTGGCTATCATCAGAACTGCCTTCAGAAATTTGTGTAGGGAATCATTCAGAACCTTGTATACCACGTATGTCATACCAATCATGGAGTATGCAGCGCAGGCATTGAGTCCATATATAGTCAAACATATGGCAGAGGTGGAGAAGATGCGAAGGTTTGCCGCCAGACTGGTCCCAGAACCAAGAGGAGCGAGTTACAAGGAGAGATTACATGTACTACACAGTGTACAGTGTACACAAGGACCTGCCTCACTACAGTGTACACAAGGACCTGCCTCACTACAGTGTACACAAGGACCTGCCTCACTACAGTGTACAGTGTACACAAGGACCTGCCTCACTACAGTGTACAGTGTACACAAGGACCTGCCTCACTACAGTGTACAGTGTACACAAGGACCTGCCTCACTACAGTGTACACAAGGACCTGCCTCACTACAGTGTACAGTGTACACAAGGACCTGCCTCACTACAGTGTACAGTGTACACAAGGACTTGCCTCACTACAGTGTACAGTGTTGTTGTACTGGGTGTGGCTGACACAGCGCCCCCCACCAGCATCAGAGCGCCTGCCTGTGTAGTGTAGGTCAGTGTAGTGTAGGTCAGTGTAGTGTAGGTCAGTGTAGTGTTGGTCAGTGTAGTGTAGGTCAGTGTTGTGTAGGTCAGTGTTGTGTAGGTCAGTGTAGTGTAGGTCAGTGTAGTGTAGGTCAGTGTAGTGTTGGTCAGTGTTGTGTAGGTCAGTGTAGTTGTAGGTCAGTGTTGTGTAGGTCAGTGTAGTGTAGGTCAGTGTTGTGTAGGTCAGTGTAGTGTAGGTCAGTGTAGTGTAGGTCAGTGTTGTGTAGGTCAGTGTAGTGTAGGTCAGTGTAGTGTAGGTCAGTGTTGTGTAGGTCAGTGTAGTGTAGGTCAGTGTAGTGTAGGTCAGTGTAGTGTAGGTCAGTGTTGTGTAGGTCAGTGTAGTGTAGGTCAGTGTTGTGTAGGTCAGTGTTGTGTAGGTCAGTGTAGTGTAGGTCAGTGTAGTGTAGGTCAGTGTAGTGTTGGTCAGTGTTGTGTAGGTCAGTGTTGTGTAGGTCAGTGTAGTTGTACAGTGTTGTGTAGGTCAGTGTAGTGTAGGTCAGTGTTGTGTAGGTCAGTGTAGTGTAGGTCAGTGTAGTGTAGGTCAGTGTAGTGTAGGTCAGTGTTGTGTAGGTCAGTGTAGTGTAGGTCAGTGTTGTGTAGGTCAGTGTTGTGTAGGTCAGTGTTGTGTAGGTCAGTGTAGTGTAGGTCAGTGTAGTGTAGGTCAGTGTTGTGTAGGTCAGTGTAGTGTAGGTCAGTGTTGTGTAGGTCAGTGTAGTGTAGGTCAGTGTTGTGTAGGTCAGTGTAGTGTAGGTCAGTGTAGTGTAGGTCAGTGTAGTGTAGGTCAGTGTAGTGTAGGTCAGTGTAGTGTTGGTCAGTGTTGTGTAGGTCAGTGTAGTGTAGGTCAGTGTAGTGTAGGTCAGTGTAGTGTAGGTCAGTGTTGTGTAGGTCAGTGTAGTGTAGGTCAGATGTTGACACTGCCCGACTTAGAGCTGCAGCAGCTCCCCATGCAGGTGACTTCCTATTAGCAATCCCAATGTCAGCAACCGGCACCTGTCTCACACCGCAGGCCCTCCGAATTGCCGTGGCTCTCCGTCTCGCTGCCCCAATTCACACCGAATACAGGTGTATGTGCGGCGAGGCAGAGGCCGACAGGTACGGACGGCATGGCCTTCTCTGCCAAAGGATAGGAGGATGGCATGCAAGACACGGCGAGGTCAGTGACATTATTAAGAGAAGCCTTACCACAGCCGGTTGTCCAGCAGAGAGAGAGCCCCGTTACCTAATGTCCCGCAACTCTGATGAGCCTGTCGGTCGCCCAGACGGAATCACGATGAACCCCTGGAAGAATGGTAGACAGTTGGTGTGGGACTACACTTGCGTTTCAACTTTCGGCAACACCTATGTTGACTTCAGTGCTACACAGGCAGGAGGTGCTGCCAATCAGCGGGAAGCAGCCAAGTCGCGTAAATACTTGGTGCCTGGTGTAAAAGTGCTGCTAGCTTTTTGAAGGAGCTGGGTTCCAAGCTAATTCAAACAACCAGATACCCTAGAGCTTCCAGTTATCTCTTTCAGCGCCTTAGTGTGGCAATCCAGAGAGGAAATGCTCACTGCATCCATGGTTCCTGCCCGCCATCTGAGGAGCTGGAGGAGCTCTACAACTTGTGACAAGTAGCCTTGTACCCTGCATGTAACAAATGTAACTAATGTTGTAACCCTTTTTGTGTAATGAAATTTTAAATAAAGTGAGTTTATATATATGTATATATATATATATATATTATATATATATATATATATATATATATATATATATATATATATATATATTATATACACTTGCATGAACTCGCAAGGAATTTAACAAACAGAACACTTCCCCATATGAGAAAATCGAACCATGGGCCAGCAGGTACCAGGCCAGAGCATTAACCACTAGACCACCATAATTCCCTTCCTTTCAGCGATCTGAGGGGTGATATAATGGTTAATGCTCTCATGCAATATATATATATATATATATATATATATATATATATATATATATATATATATATATATGTCGTACCTAGTAGCCAGAACTCACTTTTTGACCTACTATGCAAGCCCCGATTTGCCTAATAAGCCAAGTTTTCCTGAATTAATATATTTCTCTAATTATTTTCCTATGAAAAGATAAAGCTACCCATTTCATTATGTATGAGGTCAATTTTTTTTCATTGGAGTTAAAATTAACGAAGATATATGACCGAACCTAACCAACCCTACCTAACCTAACCTAACCTATCATTATAGGTTAGGTTAAATTAGGTAGCCGAAAAAGTTAGGTTAGGTTAGGTTAGGTAGGTTAGGTAGTCGAAAAACAATTAATTCATGAAAACTTGGCCTATTAGGCAAATCGAGCCTTGCATAGTAGGCTGACAAGTGCGTTCTGGCTACTAGGTACGACATATATATATATATATATATATATATATATATATAATATATATATATATATATATATATATATATATATATATATATATATATGTCGTACCTAGTAGCCAGAACTCACTTCTCAGCCTACTACGCATAGCCCCATTTGCCTAATAAGCCAAGTTTTCATGAATTAATATATTTTCTCTAATTTTTTTCTTATGAAATGATAAAGCTACCCATTTCATTATGTATGAGGTCAATTTTTTTATTGCAGTTAAAATTAATGTAGATATATGACCGAACCTAACCAACCCTACCTAACCTAACCTAACCTATCTTTATAGGTTTCGTTTGGTTAGGTAGCCGAAAAAGTTAGGTTAGGTTAGGTTAGGTAGGTTAGGTAGTCGAAAAACAATTAATTCATGAAAACTTAGCCTATTAGGCAAATTGGACCTTGCATATTAGGCTGAGAAGTACGTTCTGGCTACTAGGTACGACATATATATATATATATATTATATATATATATATATAATATATATAATATATATATATATATATATATATACATATATACATATCCCGGCTAATGTAGTTTGGTTTAGGTATGTTGATGATATTTTGTGCTTATGGCCGTGTGACCAAGACCAAATAGTTTTTCTTAATGAACTTAATTCTTTGGTACCTTCAATAAAATTCACTTGTGAGACTGAGGTGAATGGTACTCTTCCGTTTTAGGACATTATGATTCATAGAGTCACTAGAAAGTTCAAATTTAATGTGTATAGGAAACCTACCAACGTGGGGTCGTATGTTCATTTTTATTCGAATCATCATAGTAAAGTTAAACGGGCAGTATTTCAGGAATGTTTCTACGAGCTTTGAGGGTGTGCAGCCCTGAGTTTTTTGATGAAGAGATTGCTATAATATATGAAATCGGGAAGAGTTTACAATATCCTAAGAGGTTTTGGATTTCTCGTTTGAACAAGCCAAGCGTACGTTTTATAATCACATCCCTAAGGCGAAACCAGAAATTATTAACTCATTGGTTGTACCTTATGCGAGTGGACTTGAAAAACTGTCTTTGATTTTTAAGAAACTTAATATAAATTTGGTGTTCACTAATAGTACGATCAAATCCAATTTAATAAAAAACTCCCCTGATACAGCAGGTTGTGTGTATTCAATTCCCTGCAATGATTGTGATTCTGTGTACCTTGGACAAACAGGAAGTCCTTACAATTGCGGTTGTCACAACATGCTTATAGTATTAGAAACTGCCCAAAGCGTCTAATGCATTGTATCTACATACGATTTATGCGATCACAATATTAACTGGAATGGTGCAAAAAGCATTACCAATTGTGGGGATTTCGTGGAACGGAATTTGATTGAGTCTTCTCTAATCAGTCAGTGTCCAAATCTTCTTAATGTTAGTACTGGAATGTACAAACTGATCCATTTTTAAGTTATAATATTGCACAACAGTTTAAGAAAAAACTAATTGTTAGAGAGGTTTACAATGTCTCATTATAATTTTATATTTATATATTCATTTATTGCATGTTCATGAGGCTTTTCTTTAATCTTTCATCCTTTTTCTCTGACCGCTTAATCCTCTTGACCATTCTAAGCTAAGCTTTACCTGTCTCTGGTTATTCTTTCCCTAGGGTGGGTTGGTCAGGTGTCGGCCTATATATCCTCCCACTTCCCTTCTCCTCTTTCAGTCTGGTTTGACAAAGGCTTTAACAAAGTCGAAACGTTACCCTCCTTTCATTTTTCTCTGTGGATTTTCCGCATAAAATGATCAGTGTTTTGTGATCGTCAATTGCATATACATATATATATATATATATATAATATATATATATATATATATATATATATATACATATAT
>WNGS01136330.1:0-22901 GCA_020271785.1 Procambarus virginalis
CTTAGCTCTTGGACTCCGCCTTTCTAATTTTCTGTTTGTCTAATTTACCGATTCAAGACTTTTTTTTTTCTTCGTCATAACACCTACATATACACCACCCCCCTAGGGAAGGCTGCTAGGAAGGCTCCTAGCCTCCCGCCTTCTAAACATTCTTAGATTATTGCACTGTCACCTTTCACACAACTTTCATATATGTATTTAAAACTTTGAATCGAATTAGCTTCAATGACTAACATCTTACCAGTAAATTGACAACTTATTGACAGCTCTAGCACTGAGAAAGATCTCTCTGACGTCCTTGTGACTCATTGGCCTCTAGTTTTTATCTATAACCCCTTCATTTGCTGTTCTAGCTTTGAAAAATACAGCTTTGTCTACCTTGTCAATTTCCCTTGAGAATCTTGTATATTGTTGTCATACGGTACATGACGTCGTAGTACCGTACCGTTGAGGGAGGGAAGTCGTACCGCTCGCGCTCCGTTAAAATCGTGACATTAACCGGTTTCTTAGGACCACAGCCTTGGATTACCGATTACAGGCATAACAAGTGCATAGTGACCCGCTGGAAAATTTGAAAACAGTCATTATCAACGGAACTTTGTGTTAAATAGATAATAAACGGGAGACCACGTGTGGGCCAGTGCATGAGCTTTGTGTACGTGCGTGTATGAGGAAAAAAAATAGTGAACGGTGATTCGTGGAACAGTGAAGTGGAACGGGTACCACAACAACATATAAGTTGAAGTGAAGGAAAATCGTGCATAGAATATTATAAATATAGAATGCTAGAAATATAGAATAGTGGCAAGAGGCGGCATCAGTAGGCTGTTTCCACAAGCCACGCGAGGCCTACCCCAGGGCACGTCCCACAGGGATAAAATACGGAAATCATATAGTGTACTATGGAAATGTGAATCTAATAATTAGCAATAAAGTGAGTGAATACCATTGCAAGCCGGAAATTAGGCGGAAAATCCCTTGTAAGAATACAAGCAAAGAAAAATCAGTGTTATAAATCGAGTAGCTGGAAACTCGTGACATCAACCTGGGACGACAAGAGGTCACCTGTACCGCACCGGGGACCAGCTTCGCTACCCTACGCTAAGTACCTGCCATAAAGTTTGAACAAAATAACATACATAATATTACAAATCTACGGTATACATATAGTATTATAAATATTAATATATAAAAATATACATATAACTTTATAAAGAGTTAAAAGGACTGACATCAACAAGTGATCCACACAGTAAACCACAAATACAACAATACATCAGAAAATGGAGAGGTGTGGCGAGTGCTCGGGAGTACTGGGAAAACGTAATGTAGGCGTAACGTGTTGCATCTGTAACATGAGATTTCACCTGGGCTGTACAGAAGTATCTCCAGGATGCACAAAAAGGCAAGGAATTTACTGGGTCTGCAAAGATGACATTAATGTTAAGAGAATAATAATATGAAGAACATAAGATGAAAAACATTCCCGAGTCACAGAGATTACCATTCACAGACAAGCTACCAGTGATATATGCAGACTGGGATAAGACAACATTGGTTAACGACCAAAACCCAGGAACAGATAGTTTAGAGAACCGCAGCAGTAATGTGGAGGAAGAGGGTATTGTAGTACATAATAGCAGCAATATTGCAGAGTCAGGTAATATAAACGATGTGAGCAACAGTGAGACAGAGTGCATAAATGAAGGAATTGGGACGAAAAGCGGAGATGGCTCCAATAAAGAGGTAGACAAGACAGACACAGATATAAATACCTTGAAAAACGCAAAACCGGAACACATTTGCAAATTCTACGCTAAAGGAATATGCAAATATGGAAAATTAGGAACAAAATGCCATTTTCTGCATCCTCGAAAATGCAGGAACATGTTGGCGAGGGGTACATGCCGTTTTGGAACAGGGTGTAGATACTTCCACCCCAAATTATGTCAATTTTCAATTAGGGACAAAAAATGCTACAATCTTCAGTGTCCGGATTCCACGTGAGAGGTACACAACGTTATAGACGGGAAAATCAGTATGACACTACTGGCAATTTTTTAGAGGAAGGCAGAAACAGAGCAGAAAATATAAGAGAGGAACAGTCAGATGAACCACCACAGGATTACAGAGGGGAAGGGAGATACCCACAAGTCTGGAATACACATTACCAACAAACACACAGGTACTACACCACACAACACTCGCCCCACTACCGAAACTGGACGAATCACTTCGAAAACACACACCCTGGACGCAAACACAGTGGCCCCCTTACCAGAGCCTCAGATATTAACACCAAGTAAGGCATCCAGCACTTCCACTACCACGATAACATCATTTATATTTGCCAACATTCAAGGTATAAAAACACGCAAATCCAACAAAGTTCACTTTATAGATGGTCTCCTTCATGAGGCAAATGCAGTGTTTGCAGCCCTAACAGAAACCCACACAAAGGACTACCATGATGGTGAAATATGGATCTCAGAGTACAATCTTTTCAGATGTGATAGGAAACACCGGCTTCAGGGTGGGGTCAGCCTATACATCAAAGACACACTCATCTGTACTGAGCTGCTAAACACCTCAATGATATGGTGGAAGTGCTGATAATCAAAATAGAGATTATAAATGTAGTTATTGTCCTTGTATATAAGTCACCGGAGGCAAACCCTCAGCAGTTTAAAGACCAACTAATGAAAGTAGAACACTGCTTGGAAAACCTCACAAATCCAGCTCCGAACATCATCCTGCTTGGGGACTTCAACCTACGGCACCTGAAATGGAAGCACCTGGCTAATACAGTAATATCAGAAAGAATACCAGGAAGTAGCCTTAATGAACAGGCACATGCAAATGACCTGCTACGGATGTGCGACAGGTTTGCCTTAAACCAGCAAATAGTAGAACCAACCAGGAAGGAGAACACGCTGGACCTCATTTTCACTAATAATGATGAATTGATCAGGAACATAATGATTACAAATACCTGTTACTCAGATCACAACTTAATTGAAGTTATGACAACCATGGGGAATAGACCTTCAAAACCAGTCCAGATTCCCGGTGGAGGAGATTTCAGCAAATTCAACTTCAATAATAAACAGATAAACTGGGAGCAAATAAACCAGGACTTCACAGAAATAAACTGGGAAGAACAGCTAGGAAATGCGAACCTGAACCAGTGCCTGGAAAAAATAAGCTCAGTAGCACTAGAAATATGTACAAACCGCATCCCCCTAAGAAAAAGAGGAAGAGATGCAGATTGGAACGAGAACGTCGTTCCCTATATAGGCGAAGAAAACGAATCGCGGTACAACTTGAGAGTCGCACCCTATCTCAGGAACGGCGAAGAAGGTTAGGTAGCGAAATAGGAAAAATTGAACTCAAGCTACAAGAATCATACAAAACGCAGGAGAGGGAAAGAGAGCAAAAGGCCATCAGTGAAATAGAGAGAAACCCGAAATATTTTTTCTCCTATGCAAAATCAAGATCAAAAACCACATCTAGTATCGGGCCCCTGCGAAAGGAAGATGGAACTTTCACCGATGACAACAAAGAAATGAGCGAGCTACTGAGGAAGCAATACGACTCTGTCTTCAGCGAGCCATTAAACGCACTAAAGATCGATAACCCAAATGAATTTTTCATGGATATGATACCAACATCAAATCATATATCAGACGTCACCCTATCCCCACTGGATTTTGAAGAAGCCATAAACAGTATGCCTATGCACTCCGCACCAGGCCCGGATTCTTGGAACTCCATATTCATCAAGAACTGTAAAAAACCACTATCGCAGGCCCTTCACATTCTGTGGAGACAAAGCCTAGATACTGGCGTTATTCCTGATATACTAAAAACAGCAGAGATAGCACCACTTCATAAAGGAGGAAATAAGGCAGAGGCAAAAAATTACAGACCGATAGCACTAACATCGCACATCATAAAAATTTTTGAGAGAGTGCTAAGAAGTAAGATCACAAAATACATGGAATCACAGCATCTCCATAACCCCGGACAACATGGTTTCAGAACAGGGCGCTCTTGCCTGTCGCAGTTGCTGGACCACTATGATATGGCATTAGATGCTATGGAAGACAAACAAAACGCTGATGTAATTTACACAGATTTCGCAAAAGCTTTTGATAAATGTGACCATGGTGTTATTGCCCATAAAATGCGCTCAAAAGGAATTACCGGAAAAGTAGGCAGATGGATCTACAATTTCCTGACCAACAGAACCCAATGTGTAATAGTCAACAAAATAAAATCCAACCCGTCAACCGTTAAGAGCTCAGTCCCCCAGGGTACTGTGCTTGCTCCAGTACTTTTTCTCATCCTCATATCGGACATAGACAAGAACACAACCTATAGCACTGTATCATCCTTTGCAGATGACACTAGGATCTTCATGAGAGTAGGCAACATAGAGGACACGGCGAACCTCCAGTCAGATGTAGATCAGGTCTTTCTATGGGCTACAGAAAATAATATGGTGTTTAACGAAGACAAGTTCCAGCTCATGCGCTATGGAAAAAATGAAAATATAAAAACGGAAACCACGTACAAAACTCAGGCAAATCATAACATAGAACGAAAAGGCAATGTAAAGGATCTGGGTGTACTCATGTCGGAAGACCTTACCTTTAAAGAACACAATAAAGTAGCCGTCACAACTGCAAGAAAAATGACAGGTTGGATAACAAGAACTTTTCACACTAGAGATGCTATACCGATGATGACACTTTTCAAAACGCTTGTGCTCTCTAGAGTGGAGTACTGCTGCACAATGACAGCCCCTTTCACTGCTGGTGAAATTGCTGACCTGGAGAGCGTGCAGAGATCCTTTACTGCTAGAATCCACTCGGTAAAACATCTAAACTATTGGGACCGACTAAAGAGCCTAAATCTGTATTCCCTTGAGCGCAGGCGGGAGAGATACATAATAATTTACACGTGGAAAATATTAGAGGGGCTGGTCCCAAACCTGCACACAGAAATAACATCACATGAGACCAGAAGACATGGCAGGATGTGCAGAATACCCCCGTTGAAAAGCAGAGGTGCAACTGGTACTCTGAGAGAGAACTCTATCAACATCAGAGGCCCGAGACTGTTCAACACGCTTCCACTACACATAAGGGACATAACTGGCAAACCCCTCACAGTGTTCAAGAGAGAACTGGATAAGCACCTCCAAAGGATACCTGATCAACCAGGCTGTGACTCATACGTCAGGCTGCGAGCAGCCGCGTCCAACAGCCTGGTTGATCAGTCCAGCAACCAGGAGGCCTGGTCGATGACCGGGCCGCGGGGACGATAAGCCCCGGAAGCACCTCAAGGTATCCTCAAGGTAAGGTATCCCCTTATCTCTCCTTTGCTCGTGTGTGGCAAGGTCGAGTTCCCACAATCTTTCCTCATATTTTACGACCTTCAACGCAGGAACGAGTCCCGTTAAATTTTTTTAACCTTTTCTAGTTTATTATGGTCTTTTTTTTAGGTAAGAGTTCTATGTTGTGAATGCCTGACGAAGTGCAGGTCTCACCTTCGCTGTATATAGGGCCTAAAAAAGCCCCCGTTATTCTGCTAATGTGTACTTTTGGCATCACAAATGGGGTTATGTTCACTCCCAGGACTTTCTTCCTGATGTAAGAAATTGTTTTCCCCTTTTCCTATATTGCTGGTGTTAATACGCCAGTTACATTTTTCTTAACTTTGCATTTCACTGGGTTAAAATTAGGCAGCCATTTTTTCAGAATATTTCTATTGTCCAAATCTGATTAAATACCTCAAGCTATCGCTCCTTTCTTCTCGTCAGCTTTGCGTCATCTGAAATACTAGTATGAAGGAGCCAATTTCCTGTCAGGTGATCGACAAATTAGAAACATTATGGGACCTAGAACGGAACCTTGTGGTGCTCCACTTGTAACCTCTCTCCGCTCTGATGTCTCTGCCCTTTTGCTTCCTTCTTGATTGATTCTCTCTGACCTGCCATAGAACTTTCTGTTACACCAGCCTCTCTTACTATCTGTCTAGCAACTAGCAGTCAATACTAGTTAGTAATGTGGGTCTGTGTAATGGTGTCTGTTATCACCATTTCTTGTATATTGGTACCACATTAGCCATTTTCCTTCAGTCAGGAAGTTCTCCCGTTTCTATAGAGGAATTAATTATTACGCCAAGTTGCCTGCTGAATGCTTCAGTTGCCTCTCTTGGTATGCATAACAAAATTGTGTCTGGTCCTAAGGAGAGTGACCAGTATTGACAGCAGCAGCAGTCTAGTAGTGAAGCAGGAGTTATTCTACAGTCTAGCCTCTAGGGAGGTTGTAGAGCCGAGGCACGTGCATTGGCAGCAGCAACAGTCCAACAACACAAGAGGAAGCGGCAACCCCACAGTATTGGATGCCATGAGCTTTGCCTCTCAGTTGACATTGCCGAAATTCGTCTCTCCCTAGGTTTTGCCAATATCACTGGACACGCCAAGATCTACCCATTCAGTAGGAACACAGACAAATGAGGTCCCTATCTCCCCCTCCCCCCCCCACCACCGACAGATTTGTTGGAAAACACACACCCACCACACCAAGAGACCCCCTCCACTTCATCCACGAACCCGAGGCGAACCTTCCTAAGGGACCCACGAACAAGATGGGCTACTACACACCACTGGAAAAACTCTTGAGAGAGATGCCCTCTTACGAATCCTTCGTAACCGGGTTCTTTTTAAACTATGATCCTACTCAAGTTCAGAGGACTCTAACCTTGGTGGAAATAGTGTCATATTTACGGTAAATAAAAATAAAAGCACTTAAAATAACGTTATTTTGCTCTTTACCATAATATGTACAAGTCTATATGTGAGGTCTTCCTGAGCGGCGCTACTAGCCCTCATGCTAACCTGCTTCACGGATGACTGACACTATGCCTCTGACGAGGTCTTCAGTGCACCACTAGCCTTTACGCTAGCTGCCATTATGGAGCAGTCTTCAAATGCCCCCACTCCTCCTCTGCGCACTCCACAGTATGCTCATCTGGAAATGTCTAAAGAGCTCGCCTATCCCCACAGGCTAGCACCTTCCAGTAGTCAAATCCACAGCATTCAGCAATAGGGCTCGCCTAGCTCCACTGGCTGGTACCATCACGAGTGAAGTCCACAGCGCCCAACCACAGAGCTTATCCAGCGCCACTGGCCGGTACCTCTGGGAGTCCAGAGCGCTCACCTAGCTTCACTGGCTAGACCCTCCAGGAGTAAAATCCACAGCGCTCAACTAGTCCACTTGGCTAGCACCTTCAGGTCGACCCAAGTACTCTTCCCATGTCCCTGTTTCACTGATTTCCATTGCCGGTCCCTGATTGGTCTTCACCTTCCAGCCCAGCCAACTAGAAGATGGGAAACTACGAGTAATGGGAGGGTCAACTGCTATAGTTCGGCACCTGGATCGTAGATAGCGCCGAGGTCTGTCACATGCCCAACCTTGGGCAGCTCTCAGGGCTCTCATCAAATAGGGCAATGTCGCACCTCGCCCGACTCCTTACCCATCGTCACGACAGCCAACATGCGCTTGGACCACATGGGTACTGTACGAGCTTACACAACACTAACGAAGACGCGTAAAATAACAATTAAATGGCAGGACATACAACAACATTCAATACGTAGTGCCGGATTTCATTGAGTCTGACCAACCCAACGTGCAACTATTCAACAGTACGTGCATCACAAACGCTCACATAATCCGTCACTACAGATACACTACAAACCAGTCACCGGATGAGGCACACGATGGAATTGTCATACTCAGCAAACACAGACACAGACAAAATTATTTAGCCATTATGGCAATTCTGACACTTCAGGCCATAAAACTTTACTCACATCCAGAATCAATCATTATTAGTACCACCTACAATCGTCCCTACACCAACATACCACAATATAACTTGACTAGACTCTTCAACTACACCAACTTCCCCGTCATTCTGATGTCTGACCTGAACGCTAAACATCCTACTTCTCACCACAATACTCCTAATCAGCACGGGCATAATCTCCACCAAATATACCTGTAAAACGACTAATGTTCCTGGAACCAGACATCCACGTGTCCTATGCTTACAACGTCCTCGGGCGACCTGACTTCATATTCACAAACTTATCAGGCACTCACCTACACCACACAACACCCTACCCACTCATAGGCTCTGGCCACATTCCTGTCACCCTCCATATCTCACAAAAAAATATGCACTCAGGATCTCTCACGTTTTGCATACAACAGAGCGGACTGGGCAGTATTCACAGTATGCAAGAGACAGACCGATCATTCACATGCGATGGCAAGACGCCCGACGACATTGACACCCAACTACACCTAATACAATACAGTCACAAGCAGCGGCTGCAACAACACCGCTCATCACCCACAGGAGAAGGTACTCGTTTACCCCTTCCATACGATCCAGGAGACTTATCACACACTACCAAAACTGATACAAAACAGATTCAATAATTCATTTTTATTGCCTGTCTCTACTCCCTCATCACAATCGACTTGAGAATGGTCCAGGACGGACCGAAACGTCGTCGTCTCTTCACCTTCTAGTGTGTGGTCTGGTCAACAGATTCATACAAAACCAGCACAGACATGGCCAAGTACTCTTGGGCCTCACTATACTCTGAAATCGTTTACTCAATAGTCTGGTCAATGATTACGCCAAGCACTGGACACGCCTAGTATTTTTTATTATTTATAAAATAAACACAAAATGTACAAATACACAACACAAATACAAACCCTCAAGAATTTTGGAACTTCATTAAAAAAATACGGATAAACAACTTCCCCACTTTCAAACGAATCACTTACTCACAACGACAGAAATATCACGGACCCGGCAAAGGTCATACAAGTTTTCCGGCAACACTGGCAGACAATCTTTCACCCACACTGGCAGACAATCTTTCACCCACACACCCAACTGCACTTCAGAACCATTGACACCAGGAGAGGTCAAGATGATGCTACTGAGCACCCCTCCCCCGCAACAGAGCCCCGGAGACCTCGGGTATAGGGCATGAACTCATTAGACGTCCCCCCCCCCTATGACGTTCAAGCTCTTTGTCTGGTCTGGTCCGTTGTTGTTGAACGTTGACATAACGTTCAAGCAGTTAGGTCACTCATTGACTATGCTGCCCCTGCTCTTACATCCCTCAGTGATAATCAATGGGAGAAACTGGAAGTGTCTCAAAATGATGCTTTGAGAACAATGCTGGGAGCACCTATATGGATGCGTAGAAAGATCCTTAGAATGGAAACCAATTTACCAGCATTAGAAAACAGGATCAAACATGATAGCTACAATAACAGCAAAACTTGTTGGAACCACCGCCAGACTATCAATCAAAGACAGCATACTGAGATAGCTTCAGAAAAACCTTCATTACAGAATAAGTACATGGATAGATAAACTGGTCAAGATTCCAGATAACGTGGACTTGGAATGGACCATTAAAAACAAAGGGTAAGATAGACCATATCAACACTTTCGGCAGCCTCCTGCATGGAAATAATCGAATCTAAAGATAATCATTGAAGGATTACCAGCTAAAAGATCAGCATGTAACTCGCAGAGGCTCAAAGCAGTCATAGAACAACAAATGGAAACTATCTCAAGACCTAAAGGACTCATCTTTACAGACGGTTCAGTTGATCAAGAAAGATTCTGCTGGGGCAGCAGTTTACACTACCAACCATGAAGCTTAATGGAGCATGAATAGTGGGTGCTCAACATTGCAATCTGAATTATATGCCCTGAAGGAGGCCATAAACTATACAATTTAGGATAATTTACATGATGTCATCATTCATACCGACTCAATCTTGGCCCCAGGCATTATTATCCAGTCAGCATCGAGATAATATACAACAACTCACAGAAATCCTACATATAAATAGGAAATATATATAGGAATAAGAAGAAGCATATATAGGAAAAGAAGCCAATAATCTAGGGCTGTCAATCACCCTGAACTGGATACCAAGTCCCATTGGCAATAGATGGTAATGAAAAGGCAGACTCGCTAGCAAAAACTGCCACTGTTCTACCTGTTGTACAGGTTCAAGTACCTCAAAGTTTTTAACAGATTAAGGAACAAATCAAGAAGAAAATACTCTCAACTATTAAAAGACGCCACAGAGCCAAAGTAGCGGAAGGAAGATCCACTGCGATATGGTACGAACAAGCCACTGGGTACTCCTCTTTCAAGCCTGACAAAAAGATATCCAGAGACATTGCAGTAGCCATACCAGGCTCAGACTTCGTTACAAGTGCTGCTGGGAGGTAATGAACCCAATAGTTAAATAGCGTCACATCTGTCGAACAGAAGCAGCGGCGCCACTATTGCACTACTTACTGGAATGTGAAGCTACTGGATCCCTACGCATCAAACTCAACATTAATCCAACGACAGCAGCTGCATTAGATGCACATTCTACCGCGACTACAATGATTAGAAAAGCCGTTGAGGAATGGGACTCACTAGTGAGCATTCTGCATCAACATCCGCAGTAGGGGAATCCGTGCCTTCCCATACCACTCCTTGTATGGAAATCAGATAAGGAAATCAGAAGCGGGGTGCCACATGGTGCCACTCCATATTAGGTCATCTGGGGGGAGGGTAGAAGTGGTCGAGATAACTGATGTATATAGCTGTATGGATATGTTCATTTATACAGTCTTCCCATCCCACTCCATGTATAGAAATCAGATAAGGAAATCAGAAGTGGGGAGCCACATAGTGCCACTCCATATTGGGTCATCTTGGTAGTAGTGGTCAAGATAACTGATGTATATAGCGGTATGGATATGTTCATTTATACAGTAGTAGTAAGACAGTATATTTAAGTAAAAAAAATGAATTTATTGTATACTAAACACGGGTGAGAGCCAGCCACACCCCGCCTCATTCCCACTATGGGTCGGGTGTAACAAAAAAAACAGGTTGGTCTTAGTAGAGGTGGGGTCCCCCACCCTCCCTCGTACTGTGTGGCCTTGAGTGAACCGTAAGAGGGTCAACGCCCTCCTGACACACTTATAGTTCAGACCCATATCGTACTTGGTGACCTTGGGTGGTGCAGCAGATTCTTATATATATTTATAAGAGCATTTAAGGAGTATTAAAAATCAAAGAATTTTATTAATACTTTATTAGGTAAAATCACAACAATGATGTATAAGAAGTTAATTATAATAGTTAATTGTAGTTATGGGGCCCTCTCTCTCTTATTCCTCACTCCACCCCCACCCCCCTCTCTTGGGGGTGTGGGGTGAGTTGGGTGGAGGCCTTTTGGATGAGTTTCCCCCCCAGTCACATCTGAAGTGTTCTG
The DNA here is from genome assembly GCA_020271785.1 of Procambarus virginalis. Lineage (NCBI taxonomy): Eukaryota > Metazoa > Arthropoda > Malacostraca > Decapoda > Cambaridae > Procambarus > Procambarus virginalis. The sequence goes on from WNGS01136330.1 coordinate 11,397, forward strand.
GAAAGAGATGTGGAAAATAATTTATGACGGTTAAAAGGGTTTCTTATAGCTCCATATGTTTTTATTGGAAAAATATTTTATTTCCTTCTAAGAATGGCTAGTACATACCTCTCTCCCTGCAGGGGCGACCTTGAGTCCTCTACAGCAGGTATTGTCAAGTAGGCTATGTAACAGCCTCTTGGTTGGGGGAGATTTCCCTTGTAGAATTACTACTTTACAAAAGTGGACCGGTCCCAAGAATTGCACTGGGGGGAAAAATAAGAATGTAAAATAGAGGATGTACAATCTTTTTTTTTAATGAGGGAAAAAACTAAATCTTTACCAGAAAGTGAGGGTAATACTAACCAGGTCCCTCAAGGACTTCAATCTTCCCTGTAGTTGTTTGGGGGGAGACACCTTCCATTGTAGGATGTTTGAGGTTGTTTTGTCTTCTGGAGAGGTTGTGGGTTGGAGGTGTTTTTATAGGCCGTACTTCCTATTAGGTAGGTTGCCTAGCTAACAAAAATATTTTCTACACCACCTATAAGAACCAACCCCTACTCCCCTACAAAATGTCCTAACACAATGTTGTTTCATAGGAAAATATCGTCTCGCATAAGCGAGGGCTCGCTTATGCGAGCCCTCGCTTATGCGAGACGTAACGCTGGAAAATACTTTATGGAAGTAGTGTACCGATGAAGGCAACCCCAGATGACTTATTCTGTGAACAAACATGATGCAATAGAGTCCACAAGCGAGAGTAAAATCGCTTTGGAGTCTGTACCACATTCCATACACCTCTGTTATTTTGTTAGTTTTAATAAATCCTTGAAAATAATGCCCGTAAGTAACCACCGACATTGCATAACTATCGAAAAAAACATTCGGCGTTTAACTTTATCAACATAAATAGCTACCCAATGACCCATGGTTAATCTACTGTGTGACGGTAAAATATTACTTATGAAGACGATAGGTTTTCTTGACGAGATATTTAAATATTCAACCTCATCCGCGTTGTAACACCCCAGGTAGACGACTCGATCCCCTAGATTATTTTTTAAATTAATATTTATATCATAACAATTCATTATGTTTTTTAAGCCCGCACGTCACATAGAACAGTTCTTTGTCCATCGATGGATAGTACTCCTGTCGTTTCTCCAAACAGTAAAACCAGTCTGTTATATGTAACACCACTACCAAATTCAAGCTCCATACGCAAGTTGCCAGATTTCTCCACAGGGAGGGAATCTTTTGTTTGAATGGTGCTTAAGTCAAAGGCGAATATTGATCTCCCCTTATTAAAGGTGTCATAGGCTAGAAGCGAATCACGCTCTAGCCCTAATGTCTTCAAAGTTTCGTAATAAAGACGGGAGTAATGGTTGTCGAAATCACCTCCAATTCGATAAATTGCATTATTGTTTAAATACATAGCAATATTTTTCAGCTTTGCATTTTCAAAATATAATCCATTACCTTGGTGGAGACCGGCGAAATAATTCATTGCTACAACTACCATGTATATCTTTTGAGGGATTACTTGGGCCCAAGGCTGATCAATTAAGAGGCTGGTTTGATTCCCCGCCAGGACATATGTTTTAGAAATGGTTCTATTGAAAGTATAGATTATGGGGTCAGGAGATGCTATCAGCGAGCTGTTTAAGGCAAGGTAGGCACTTGGGTAGGGGAACACCCGTGTTACCCATAACTTAGCATAATTGTTACTATTTTATTGTATTTGCTTTTATTCTTGTGTTTTGCTATATCATATATCTTGTATCGTGATCCCTCTGCATCTCTATGCACACTGATATTGATCCTGATCAAAATCTTCTGTCTCATATCTACACCAACCAGCACATTGATCATCATTATTGCAAGTATTTCACAGCACACCAGGCTAAAAACAAACTCCAAAATAACACCTGTTTATCAGTTTACAACCAAAATGTTAGATCACTTGGTAAACATTTTGACGATTTGAATGCATTACTCACAGCACTAGGTACTAACTTTTCGTTCATTATTCTAACAGAAACTTGGCTAAATAAAGACTATACCCAACTCTACAACTTAGCTGGTTATAAAGCCATTCATAACTGTAGGCCAAATAAAAAAGGTGGTGGCACAGCTATATATTACCGAGATACATTTATCTGCAACAGTATTATTAGTGACAGAGATGACTACTGTGAATATACTTTTGCTCAGTTTACAATTAAATCCCTTAAATCCTCATTGACTATTGGAGCCATCTATAGATTTCCCAATACTAACATAGCTTCTTTCTCAGACAACCTAAGTAATCTTATTATAAACAACAATCTCAACAAAAACCACATCATTCTGGGAGGAGACTTTAATATTGACCTGGGTCAACAAAATTGCTCTCAAGTTGACTATTTCCTTAACAGCATGAACTCCTGTATGCTAATCCCCACAATCACCAAACCTACCCGAGTCACTCAAACATCAGCCACTACCTTGGACCACATATGGACAAACATAACAGCTCCCCTTGTATCTGGTATAATCTACGACAGAACAACTGACCACTATCCTACCTTTCTCATAGCGAACATGGACATAACACCACCAAAAAGCAAGAAACTTTCATTTAGGCTACACAGTGAATCAGCTTTGGGCAATCTTACAGATGCATTTCACAATATTAACTGGGATTCTGAATTCAATAATACCCAGGATATAAATTCATTAGCTAACCTCTTCCTCTCCAAAACTCTAAGCCTCTACAACCTTCATTGTCCCCTTCTTACCAAGCAAGTAACTGACAAAAGATTAAACAATCCATGGCTCACAAGCGGCATTCTCAATTCAATCAACAAGAAACATGAATATGAAAAGAAACTTAGGATTGGCCTAGTTTCAAAGGAAGTAGCTAAAAGGTACTCATCAATGCTTACCAGTTACCAGAAAGGCAAAACTTGCATATTATGTGAATAGATTCAATGAAGCAAAAGGCAACATGAAAAGCACTTGGAAAACCATCTCTAGTATCCTAGGAACTAAACAACACTCACATAACCAAATAAAACTCTACAAGGATGGGGATATACCGTCAACTGATTTAGAAATGGCAAATGAATTTAATAGTTTCTTTTCATCGGTTGGTGCTAATCTTGCCAGTAAAATCCCACAGACTCAGACACATATTAACACATATCTCTCAGGCAGCTATCCAAACTCTCTTCTCCTTTCACCAATCAGCCCGGAAGATGTTGTGTCCATCATACACTCTCTAAAAACAAAGGCAGGGAACACCAGTGAAATTCCGTCCATTGTATACAAGAGAGCCTCCCATGCCCTTGCCCCACCCATAGCCCTACTGTTCAACAAATCTATAGAGTGTCACACCTTCCCTGATATCCTCAAAAAAGCAAGAGTAACGCCAGTCCATAAAGGAGGCAATCCGGCGGACATAAACAATTATAGACCAATATCAAATCTACCCATTCTATCAAAATATTTGAAAAAATTATTTACAAACAGCTCTATTCCTACCTCGTAAAATTCGACATACTCAGCCCCTGCCAGTTTGGCTTCAGGTCCCAAAAGAGCACCAACGATGCAATCATTAGTCTCCTTGACGTAATCTACTCAGCACTTGACAAAAATGAGTTTCCGATTGGACTCTTCATTGACCTAAGAAAAGCCTTTGATACTGTTAATCACAACTACCTCTTACTTAAACTCCAGCATTATGGAATCCGAGGCCTTGCCCTTGACTACATCCGATCCTATCTTAGTGACAGACACCAATATGTAACTATCAATGAAACAACTTCTTCCACTCTACCAATTACCGTTGGAGTGCCACAGGGCAGTATCTTAGGACCTCTTCTATTTCTTATATATATAAACGATCTGCCTAATGTCTCTAATATTCTCAAACCTATATTGTTTGCTGACGATACTACTCTTATCTATTCAGACCTCAACCCACATACACTAAATAATGTTGTGAATAATGAATTAAAAAAAGTCCACTTATGGATGTCAACTAACAAACTAACATTAAACATCGAAAAGACTTACTACATCTTATTTGGAAGCAAATCATCAAATGCAATTCAGCTACAGATAGACAACATTAACATCAGTAATAAAAATGATGGCAAGTTTCTTGGCCTATTCCTAGACAAGAGACTCAACTTCAGCACCCACATTCAACACATAACTAAGAAAGTCTCTAAGACAGTTGGTATACTCTCCAAAATCAGATATTATGTTCCTAACTCTGCTCTCCTCTCTCTCTATTATGCTCTAATCTACCCCTATCTTAATTATGGTATCTGTGCATGGGGGTCTACCACTGCAAACCACCTTAAGCCCATCATCACCCAGCAAAAATCTGCTATCAGAATAATAACTAACTCTGCTTTCAGACAACACTCAGCTCCCTTGTTTAAATCCCTAAACTTGCTAAATATTAACTCCCTCCACACATTCTCTTGTGTCAATTACATCTACAAAACCCTGTTCTTAAATGCAAACCATGCTCTGAAACTCTCTCTGGACAGATGTAATAGGACCCATTATCACCACACCAGAAATAAATATCTCTTTGATATCCCCAGGGTCAAACTTAATCTGTGTAAACACTCTATGCAAATTAAGGGACCTAGTCTATGGAACTCACTCCCTAGTGAATTGAAAAACTGTAAAACTTTTGCCTTATTTAAAAACAAAACCAAAAAGTACTTAATTTCATCTTCTTAGTTTCCTACACTGAGCTTTATTTTTTGCTCTGTATCTAGTGTTACCCAATCTCCTAATTCTTATGTATTTAACCCAAACAACCTTATCATTGTGTTCATTGCTGTCTTCCTTTATGTGCTAGCCATTTGCTGTATTGTGCCTACCAAATTTTGTCAACTACCATTCAAGCTTTCATTGCAATCAATCTTAGCTACCTAAGTGCTTTATTATACTGTACCTACAATTTTCTCTCATCTTTTTTTTTTTTTTCTTTTTTCTTTTCTTGCCATGTAACTGTTATCATTTCTTTTTATAATTTTTGCTAGTATTTACCTACTAAAATTTTCTTAGATTAAGGACCTGCCCGAAACGCTGCGCGTACTAGTGGCTTTACAAGATTGTAATTACCATATTATATATTCTCACATTCCCAATGTACCTTCTTGTATATGAATAAATAAAAATAAAAAATAATAAATAATCCATATGCAGGCGATACTTAGAGCCATCGACTACACTTGTATTTATTACCCAAGCGTGTGGAGAGAGCTCCAATCTTAGACGCACATCTATATTATCTAATATGAATTGGTCTAGGGTTGTTACATCCAATACTAGGGGAAAACACATTGACAAACCTTTTTCTTTTAAATTGCTCATAAATTTTTATCCGTGGCAGTTGCTCCGGTAAAAAATGTATTTGTAAATTCGTTAGGGATTATACCGTCATCACTCCAGTCCCTACGAATGGCCCCAAGTCTCCCCAAGGAAGACATTTTTGAAGGGGGTAGGGAGGTAATTAATTTAATAAACGACCAATAATTAAAATTAGAATTTATTTCAACTACCTGCTCTCCTAAAAACACCTGGACACCTTTAAACATGGTATTTGACAAGCCATTTACAAATTCCACATAATCATCTTCTTCCAATTTTGTGGTATCGTCATCTTTCGTTAAAGATACCTTAAAGTCTATAACAATATTAGCTAGATCTAAGAAGGCACCCTGGGTTCCAGGGATGCGGAATTCTAAGTAATTATCCCGCAAGCGTTGATTAATGGGGAGGTTGACAGGAAGAATGTCTATTTGCTGTGTAGAGGCAATTGAACTTTCCACATTACGTATTCTGTTACTTCTAGGAAATTGGTCAATAATACTGGAGCTATAATATTCTAATGGAATTTTCATCCCAGCTCCACTAGCCCCTGCCATGATCCCCCCCGAAAAGGTAAAGTGTGACTGCTTACGTTAGGGAAAATACGTCATTTTTATACCTAAGACCTCGTTTAGATTTCTTATTTTTTTTTTATTTTTTTATTCTCCTGGAGAGTCGTTTAATTTTCCCACCTGTTACCAGTTTCTTTCCCACAGTTTTAAGAGCATCAATACCGTGAGTTCTCAGAGCACTCTTCACATCCCGTTTACCACTAGTTAAATCACCAAGAACATTTTTTCCCAAAATCGATTGCGCTAGGTGTTACAGCTTTCATGAAAAATGGTATGGCCCGTCGAGCCAAGCCTTACCTTGATACCTTGAGGTGCTTCCGGGGCTTATCGTCCCCGCGGCCCGGTCATCGACCAGGCCTCCTGGTTGCTGGACTGATCAACCAGGCTGTTGGACGTGGCTGCTCGCAGCCTGACGTATGAGTCACAGCCTGGTTGATCAGGTATCCTTTGGAGGTGCTTATCCAGTTCTCTCTTGAACACTGTGAGGGGTTTGCCAGTTATGTCCCTTATGTGTAGTGGAAGCGTGTTGAACAGTCTCGGGCCTCTGATGTTGATAGAGTTCTCTCTCAGAGTACCAGTTGCACCTCTGCTTTTCAACGGGGGTATTCTGCACATCCTGCCATGTCTTCTGGTCTCATGTGATGTTATTTCTGTGTGCAGGTTTGGGACCAGCCCCTCTAATATTTTCCACGTGTAAATTATTATGTATCTCTCCCGCCTGCGCTCAAGGGAATACAGATTTAGGCTCTTTAGTCGGTCCCAATAGTTTAGATGTTTTACCGAGTGGATTCTAGCAGTAAAGGATCTCTGCACGCTCTCCAGGTCAGCAATTTCACCCGCAGTGAAAGGGGCTGTCATTGTGCAGCAGTACTCCACTCTAGAGAGCACAAGCGTTTTGAAAAGTGTCATCATCGGTATAGCATCTCTAGTGTGAAAAGTTCTTGTTATCCAACCTGTCATTTTTCTTGCAGTTGTGACGGCTACTTTATTGTGTTCTTTAAAGGTAAGGTCTTCCGACATGAGTACACCCAGATCCTTTACATTGCCTTTTCGTTCTATGTTATGATTTGCCTGAGTTTTGTACGTGGTTTCAGTTTTTATATTTTCATTTTTTCCATAGCGCATGAGCTGGAACTTGTCTTCGTTAAACACCATATTATTTTCTGTAGCCCATAGAAAGACCTGATCTACATCTGACTGGAGGTTCGCCGTGTCCTCTATGTTGCCTACTCTCATGAAGATCCTAGTGTCATCTGCAAAGGATGATACAGTGCTATAGGTTGTGTTCTTGTCTATGTCCGATATAAGGATGAGAAAAAGTACTGGAGCAAGCACAGTACCCTGGGGGACTGAGCTCTTAACGGTTGACGGGTTGGATTTTATTTTGTTGACTATTACACATTGGGTTCTGTTGGTCAGGAAATTGTAGATCCATCTGCCTACTTTTCCGGTAATTCCTTTTGAGCGCATTTTATGGGCAATAACACCATGGTCACATTTATCAAAAGCTTTTGCAAATCTGTGTAAATTACATCAGCGTTTTGTTTGTCTTCCATAGCATCTAATGCCATATCATAGTGGTCCAGCAACTGCGACAGGCAAGAGCGCCCTGTTCTGAAACCATGTTGTCCGGGGTTATGGAGATGCTGTGATTCCATGTATTTTGTGATCTTACTTCTTAGCACTCTCTCAAAAATTTTTATGATGTGCGATGTTAGTGCTATCGGTCTGTAATTTTTTGCCTCTGCCTTATTTCCTCCTTTATGAAGTGGTGCTATCTCTGCTGTTTTTAGTATATCAGGAATAACGCCAGTATCTAGGCTTTGTCTCCACAGAATGTGAAGGGCCTGCGATAGTGGTTTTTTACAGTTCTTGATGAATATGGAGTTCCAAGAATCCGGGCCTGGTGCGGAGTGCATAGGCATACTGTTTATGGCTTCTTCAAAATCCAGTGGGGATAGGGTGACGTCTGATATATGATTTGATGTTGGTATCATATCCATGAAAAATTCATTTGGGTTATCGATTTTAGTGCGTTTAATGGCTCGCTGAAGACAGAGTCGTATTGCTTCCTCAGTAGCTCGCTCATTTCTTTGTTGTCATCGGTGAAAGTTCCATCTTCCTTTCGCAGGGGCCCGATACTAGATGTGGTTTTTGATCTTGATTTTGCATAGGAGAAAAAATATTTCGGGTTTCTCTCTATTTCACTGATGGCCTTTTGCTCTCTTTCCCTCTCCTGCTTTTGTATGATTCTTGTAGCTTGAGTTCAATTTTTCCTATTTCGCTACCTAACCTTCTTCGCCGTTCCTGAGATAGGGTGCGACTCTCAAGTTGTACCGCGATTCGTTTTCTTCGCCTATATAGGGAACGACGTTCTCGTTCCAATCTGCATCTCTTCCTCTTTTTTCTTAGGGGGATGCGGTTTGTACATATTTCTAGTGCTACTGAGCTTATTTTTTCCAGGCACTGGTTCAGGTTCGCATTCCTAGCTGTTCTTCCCAGTTTATTTCTGTGAAGTCCTGGTTTATTTGCTCCCAGTTTATCTGTTTATTATTGAAGTTGAATTTGCTGAAATCTCCTCCACCGGGAATCTGGGCTGGTTTTGAAGGTTTTGAATCCAGCCAAGGTCCAAAAAACCACTGCCAGATCTGAGATAAGGAGCTTGAAAGTGGTATGTCATCCATCGCTCCCCCTCTCATCCCATGACTCCTAGAGGGGGGGAGGATGATCTCCCCAACTCCCTCTGATGGGGGGGATGAACGGTACTCGCATACTGACACCTCTTCATACAATAACCGAAAGTTGTGGTAAACACTTCTATATATTATATATATTTATAGTTTTTATATTTGCTATACTTTAGGACGGATATGCAAGACTACCGTAACCGACCTTCCATCTTCAAACTAACCATTCGACCAAACTGATCTGTTATTTAATACTACTTTCTCCAATGTGTTAGTGTTTAATGCCTTGTACACTAGGGATGAGCCCTCTAGAATATGAGTCATGATAACTGATTGCGTCCAAGATATTTACAATCTGCCCCCCATACCGGTCCGGTTCAATGACGTCACTATAGATGAGTAAATAATCACACCCCCGTCATTGTCTGGAGGGAATGAGGCCACAACCTTGGAGGCTGTTGTAATGTCATCTGTTTTTGCCCGATAAATGGTGTATTTGCGAGCGCTATCAAAACCAAGTACATTAGCTATTCTGTGTTTAAATTGAAGACTGAGAGAATATAACGAGCCAGTACCTTCATTATTAAGAGTTGAAGCTAGTAATACACGCTCTAAAGACTGGTCATAGGTGAGGATTGCTTCTGTATTTGGGAAGTATATTTTGAAATCACTCCTGAAACTTAGTTTCATGTCAGTGATTATTTGCCGGCTAATCTCTTCTGTAATGTATTTGATGTTTCTCGATAATATGTTGGTTTTGGGGAGAAAGGTGTAAATTAGATGTTCTGGACTTTTAGAAAGAGTTCCTCGTTTAAAAGTAGCATAGATATCTATGGCAGACTCCCCCTCATCCTTAATTATGGCGTTAATTCGTCTGGGTAGAAGTATGTTGACTAAATCTACCTCATGTTTTATGGAAGGGTTTAAATGTAGTGTAGGGATGGTTTTGTAAATGCCGAACTTGTGTTGTTGTATAAATCTCCTTGGTCGAGGCTGGTAAGATATACGTAATGTTCCTCGGCCATTGTGCACTTAAGAACTGATTGAGGGAAATAAAACAACACTACTTATATTTTATTTTATTAAAGTACAAAAGGAAAATATTTGTTTTAAAGAAACTACATCGGGGGAAAGAGCCCCGCAACAAAAAATTACTTTAAAAGAACAGCTGCTGCTGCTGCTGCTGCTGCTGTCGCTGTTGCTGCTGTCGACTCCTCTGCTACCGCTGCTGTCACCGTCGTGGGAGCTGTTGTAGATGATGCAACTGCTACTGCTGACAGTAGTGGAGCTGTCGCTGTTGCTGTTGTCGCTGCTGCTGCTGCTGCTGCTGCTGTTGTTGCTGCTGCTGCTGAAGCTGTTCGTACCACCGACACCACTACTACTACTACCACTGCTACTACCATCACCACATGGGGGGGGGGCTGTTGTAGATGATGCAACTGCCACTGCTGCTACTGTTACTGATGGTGTTGCTACCACCTCTTCTACCACCGGGGGTGGTTACAGCTTCCGTTGTTTTTTCGGGGGAGAGGATAACAGGAATATTTCCTGTGACTCTCCATCGAGGATGGACTCGATATGGCGATTCGGACGAGGATCGATGTCGATAGTGGATTCGATGCGGCGTTTGACCGTTCCAGATGATGTGGGGGGAGGTGGAGGGGCAGTGGTAGTGGTGCTGGATGTATATTCCTGTAGATGTCTCTTCTTCCTGGGGGTGGCCGGTGGTGCTGGAAGTGTAGAACGGGAAGAGGTTCCTGGGGTGGAGACCCCCTCCTCCTCCACAGCGTCCAGGGTGATAGTTGTACTATCCCCCTCTCCTCTGGGTCATCGATCGGGAGGGGTGCCATTGATGGATAGCAGGTGTGGCACGTTTCATTACTACGAGCTCTTTGTTATGCTTGCTCAATTCACGGTGGAGAGAGATCACCATGGGCCCGATGTCCTTGTGCCAGTTGTCCATACCATCACGGGAAGCCCCTAACCCATGGGGCACCACCAGTCGAAACATGGTTGGGCTTCTTATTATGAGGTTGCCCACCTTCCTTAGGGCTTCTTTCAACCAGAATAAGCGATTTCTGGCTGTATCCTGGGTGACGTTGGCGATGTAGTGTGTGTCAGCCGAAGTCTGAACTTGTTCTTGGGCTATAGGGTTGGACTCGAAGGGTGCTCCTGCTCCGAATGAAGAAATTAGCGCCACATGGTGGGTCTGAAGAACAAGATAGGTTCTTCGACCATATCTTGCCCGTCGGTGGGTAGGGGGGCTATCTTCACTTCAATGTCCCCTGGGGTAGACCGATAACGAATTGTGGCCCTGTTGACATTAGTCAGACCAACACGTTCCACACGGGCGTATGGAAACACCCTCCATACAATATTGGCTAGACCATAGGGGCGCACAATGGCAGCGGGTAGGTCGTACACTATCACGTCGCCAACCCCGAAGGCGTTGGCGTCGGTAATGTCGCTATCTATCGACTTTATGGACGACAAGGACATGGCGGAGGGCGAGTGTGGGGAGGTTCTCGTCAACAACAGCTACAGTGTCCAAGGAGCGACGGTGGGGAGGCCTTTAAATACACCTACCTTCCCCATCCTGGAGGGGGAGGAAAGTGGGGGTGGTGGGGTAGAGTCCACATTCCTCACCTTATAAGCCCATAGACACTCCGCCCAGACTCGAAGGCTGTAACCTGGTCTCGATGTTGGAAGATTAATTTTTCCATTTGCCATATCTCCGTCTGGATTTCCTGGGATGAATATTCTTCATACGTTTTCACCGTTTTCCCCAAATGACTTAAAAAATCGTTCTGGGGGAGCACTCAACACAAGGCGGTCGTAACAATCCCACAATGCATATATCAATCTACTTTTTGTTCGACATACTTGTA